>OLKM01000922.1:25851-35851 GCA_900291075.1 Melanogrammus aeglefinus
TCTGCTTTTATGCAACAAAAAAAAACACCTGAGGAAATGTTTTGTTTTACATGCTACATGCATTTGTATTTGTTCAAACACACTGTATCTAAGTTAAACAAAAACTAAATTATGGTTTGCTGTCTCTTTAAAGAAATAACTAAATGGCAATAATCTCTGTTTCTATTTTTTTGCTCATCAAGGAATAACATTGTCTTTGATTTGACACTTAAGCAGTGCATTGACTTCAGTTCTAATTTTGTACTGCCAATGTGACTGCCTCCAGGTTAGGACCGTGCTGGAGATGCTGCTGTGGAAGAGGTACTACCTGTGTGGGATGATCGACTCCAAGATCATGCTCCAAGCAGCCCGCTTCAGCCTATGTGCAGAGGAATCCGAGGATATGCTCAACCTGCCTGTAGCTGTCCTAGAAGCCATCTTTGACGCAGATGTGAAGGCGTCCTGCTTTGCGGGCTCATATGCCAACATGTGGCATGTCTACGCCTTGTCTTCGGTGCTCCACTCCAACATCTACTCCATTTATCCCATGTTCAACCCAAAGATCCGCCCATATTTCAACAGACTCATACGTCCCAGGACCTGCCACAACAATCTGAAGCCGGAAACCCTCCACATAATGTGGTCTGGTATGCTACAGTCCGGCACAGTCTTCAAACCCAACAATTTTGTGGCGTTGGTCCAAACGAGTGACCTTAAGTTTGGGCCGTACGGGTTCTCCGCACGACAGGACCATGGGCAACCGAACCAGGATTCTCCAGCGTCCTACACCAACCTAAAGGACAAGAAGGACATCGCCAAGAGGACCCTCCATCGCTGGACGAAGCAGACCGAGGAGCATTGCCAAAAGTCGACAGCCAGGTACAAGGCCAAATACTTCCTGCAGGCCTCCTATCTGGAGGGAAAGCTCAGCCCTCTTCACCAGTTCAAAGAGATCTTCCCAGAGATCTCAAGGTCCACCTATTACAACTGGAAGCACGAACTACTGATGGGCTCCGGGGGTACCTACTCGGCAACATCCTCCGCCGGTGAGGTTAGCCCCGAGAGCACGGAGCAGGAAACCTGGTCCTCGCCGGAGGCAAAGCAGGAAGAGCCATGACCACCATGAGAGTGTAGCCTCCATGTTTGGTCTGAACCTCGGGAAGCTGGATGGAGAGCGGGCCCAAAATGTGGCCCATATGCAGGAGGCCAAACGCTGTCTACAAAACTGCATTGCCATGAACACTTCCCTCCCGTTCCGGTTCTTCAAAAGAAATTTCCCTGGGATATCACGTTCCACCTACTACAACTGGAGGAGAGAAGCCATACTGTTCCATCGGGGCTACAAGACGGGTGTCGGTAGCAGTGAGGAGGGCTCTGATGCTGACAAAAGCCAGAGTCCAAAAAGCTTCCTGCCCCATGCTGCCCATGCCGACCCCAACCAACTCGCGGTCCCAAGAGTGAAAATTTGTCGAAGAAATCACAAAGTATTCACGTTTGCGTACATGAGCAAAAAACAGCTCAGAGATGCCGCAAAGACCCACGTACAGAAATCCAAATGGTCCCTAGCTAAGTTCAAGCTTAGGTACCCATCCATGTCTCCATGCTTCTTCTGGCGGTGGCGCAACAGTCCAGGCTCCAACAAGAAAAATAAGGCCAGCCCCACCGTGATGCCCGTACCTGAGGGCCTGGGAAGCATCCCTGCGGAGATGGAGGTTGAGATGCAGCGGAGATTACATTACCAAGGTATGCCCTCCACTGACCCAAGCCCAAATGTGTTGGAAGCGTTGGAAGATGGCATTCAGACATCCCTTGATGTCCCTTTACCAAGATGCCATCCACCTAAACCTCTTCCCAGCCAGACGCAAATCACCGACCAAATGTTTGTGATGGATGTCGTGGCCCTGGCAAACTTCAAGGCTAAGGCCAAGCTGTTCCTGCAGCAACGGTTTGAAGAGAAGGCTTTCCCTACGTTCAAAGAGTTCAGATCCTACTTCCCCTTCACACCGCGCTCTACCTACTACATGTGGAAGAGAGCCCTGCATCACGGCGTGTCACTCGTTCATGGATAAATGATAAAAATTCACTTGTTTTTCTTTTTTTCATATTTTCCTAGAATCAAAAAGATGCATGATTTCCAAAATGTCTTACTAGGATTCTGTAAAATGAACTGGCCTTTGCGATACCGTTAGTCACCTTTTAATACTTTAAAGCATCCCCGGCTAAGCAATGCTAAGGGAAATGCCTGTTGTGTGCCATGATCTGTCCATCCCCCCCAACACGTCATCACTACCTCATGGACTGCACCTGTGTGAATGGAGGGTTGCATGTCTCTCCTTCTGCCCTGCCTGACACCCTACAGGCAAAAGGCAGTTGAAAGTCACTTTTAAAAGGCTTTTTGTTTAAAGTTGTTATTTTACTTTTGGGGGAGGGGAGGAAACCCATTCATTCCATTTGAGCCAGAAGCCCTTTATTTCTTATTCCGTAAAATAGTTTTGTTTCAGATGTTGTCGCTGTAGTTTGCCTTTTTTATTTTTTACTGACTAAATGGTATGCCTTATGTGTAGACGCTGACTTGACTCCACAAACCAATCGGTGCATTACATTTTTCTGTTTACAGGGTTTATTATGCACACAGGGTGACTTTTTTTTTTATACTGTGCAATACTTAATGTACACATCAGGAATTCACTTGGTGAAAAAAATATGTTTACGGGGGTTCAAGAGGTTTGGCTGTTGATGGATTGTCTTTTTTTTGTTTTTTTCTAAACCATTTTGTTATTGCCATGCCTGGTGGTGAATTTAGTATACGATTAACTGTATTTGCACTAAGTACATATGTCACATATTGAATCTGACTTGATGAAAATGGTCTCATTTAACCAGCACCTTTTCAGTTACCATTTGTACAATACCTCTTTCAAGAAATCGCTTTAAGCTATGAAAACCCATCATTATGATGAGTCGCTTTAGGAACTTGCACAGAACCCTTAGTTTACATTTGTGCATGTACTGTATATTTATTTCCTCACTCGTTGTTCATCTGACTTACGCGACAGCTCGCATTATGTTCATTGACTATAAGCACAAAATTTGTACTAATGTTAGATTATCAATAAACCATCACACCTATTCAGCTTTTCTGCCCAGTTCTCTTTATGTTCTGGAGAACTAGGTCTCACCATTGCTTTCTCAATGTTTTCAATGTATCCTACTGTTTAAAAAATAAATACAAATGGGGGCGGCTTTAACAAGATCCATGTCAAATAAATAATTGTAGCCTTTACACATCACGGTTTAAAAGAATGAACAAATGCACAGCAACTCTTGGAAGCTGAACGTCGTAACGGCCATTGTCTTCTGTAAGCCTTTCAACCAAGGTGATCTGCTCCAAAATCTGCTCTCTGCGACTAAAACGGGGGTTACATTACACCACTCCAAGGCCATTCTATTCTAGGTGTTTCTCTTTTTTCCGTCTCCTCTGCTTGGAGTAGGCATTGTGGTTATGCTAACGATGGTAACGGCTGAGAGCGAGAGATGTATTGAAGACGTGAGGGGGTTGGGAGGGTTAATTGTATGCGTAGAGATTGAGGTGTTTGAGGTGATAAGGCCAGGCATAGCCAGGATGGGGGTAGAGGGTGGGAATTTGTGTGTGTGTGTAGAGTGAGAAGAGCAGCATGTTTCTCTCCCGGGCGGGTGGGGTCAGAAGTATTGATCATTATGTTTCAGGTCACCTTGTTCTGGTGAAACAACTTCAGGCACTGATGTGAGAACTTGGAAATTGAACATTCCTCAAGACACTCTCCATCCCACAAAGAAAGAATCAAAAACAGTATATGTAGCTCCTATGCATATGAACTGAATGTACATGAGAAATGGACATCACAGTTCTGCTGATACTTGAAAAAGCAGAAGGGTTTACCTAGGGATTCTACGGTGTGTGTTTGTATGTGTTTGCGTTTCTTTGTGTATGTGTGTGTAGTGCAGAGGACATGGGGATTGGGTACAACGCGGAATGGTGAGATAGTATTGGTAACTAATGAAAGGGTTGAATTCCCCTCTCATAACATTCCCCATATCCATATGTTCTCCAAATTTGTGTTAATGTTTGTCTTTTACCTGGCCAGAAATGTGCAATTTTCTGAAGTCTCTCTAAGTCAGAATTTTATGTGAAAGTATCACTAGTAACCCTTTGAATTGACACAGAACATATATGTATTATGAATCCAGAATGCCATTGCTAAACCTTTTAGCAGGGAGTGAAATACCATTCAAAGTAAATCATCCAGGAACAAATTAATGGTCACACAAGAGCATAAAGACTCGCTATGAATCACAGTGGGTCTAACATTTAAATATTAATCATGCACGCTCAATATACCTGTTGTAGCCTACGTTACAAAGTCACATCTGCCACCTTTATTTATTTTTTATTTATTCAGTTCCCCATTAGCTTCCACAGCTGAGGTCGCTAATCTTCCTGGGGTCCACATAAAACAAAAACCAATACATATAAACATCAATACAGTACAAAAACGTTTCAGTGTCACAAAAGTTAGAAACACTGTAGGCCTACAACAATTCAATACATTGTACAAACATCATTAACCTCTTAAATAAAAATAAAAAGTTCACAGGATAGGTAGATTATATCTCAACACTGGCCTGGGAACGCCTCGGGATCCCCCCGTCAGCCCGAGTCAATGTGGCTCGGGAAAGGGAAGTCTGGGGCCCCATGCTTGAGCTGCTGCCCCCGCGACCCGACCCCGGATAAGTGGATGACGATGATAGAGAGAGATGAGAGACAAGTAGGCCTATTGAAGCATATAGAGTAATTCCTGTTGTGTATTCCCTCAACATCTGTTTCAGTGATTTTTTTAGTCTATATTTACCCTTGACGCTTCTTATGGTAATGGCTAAGGAATTCCACTGGCTGATGGCTCTGTAAATGACTGCCTTGGTTCAGTTGATTTGTTTTGGGCTGTGGGAGGTCAAATCAGCCTTTTTTGACCAGTAGTCATATAGGCTAACTGTGCCTTGAGCCTGTCTGAATGAGCTGTTCTGAAAACATAGGTTTCCTATCAACAACGGCATTTTGGGTAAACATTACAAGACTAGATGTTACTTTAGCCTCAACGGTCAACCATGACAGTCTGTTGTACATCTTCATGACATTAGTTCTAAAAGTACTTTGAAGATCCAATCTTGCAGCTCTATTTTGAGCCAGATGGAGTTTCTTTATATGTTTTTTAGCGGCGCTGGTCCACACAACCATACAGTTGTGTGGACCAGTTAGAGAATACTAGAGCCTGAATCACCTGATTCCTGACTGAAGGTGTCACATAGTAAGAGCCTTTTCTAGTCATAGCAATAGCCTGTCCCATTTTAACCGCAATTTAATCAATATGGTCCGACCATAACAATTGATCATCTATTATAATGTCAAGTAATTTAATTTCATAATTTCACCTTCATTTTGGAAGCACAGCAGCATCGGAAGGTTAGTGTGTTATTGTGTGTTAAGTTATTGTGTTGATAGTAAAGGTTTTTTTTGTGAGTGTAGTAATTCATAGCGTAAGTCATCATAATTGTTGGGAGACATTATTGGAAACTGACTCAGCATTTGTCTCACGATAGATGGCAAAACATTAGCCTAATTACAGTATGTTTGTTTACATTAATTTAGGATTTTACAGCCAGGCCTGCTACAACTATTGTATATCCTCTCGGAAGGGCTGTGTGTCTCCAACAATTACCCCCATGATATTGACAAAAATACTGCCTGCTGAGACCAGGTCGGGTTTGAAGGCAGCAAGTATATTTCGTTGGTGGAGGCCCGTCGCGTGAAGGCAATCAAACCAAGCAATTGATTGGGGCCCCGAGCTGGTCTGGGGCCCCAAGACAGCGACTGGTTATGAATAAAATGCAAGGACAAACTGATCGGCGATCGGCATAGGCGACCTAGTCCTACGGCGGCAAATGTCTTGAGGGCGCCCTCTGGTGGCGCCCTTAATTAATTAAATTATATGAAACAAGGGAAATAAAACATTTACATTTACATTTAGGGCATTTAGCAGACGCTTTTATCCAAAGCGACTTACAATAATTACATTTTTCATAAGAAGTGCAACAATATATCGCTGTCGGTACAGTAAGGATTTTCATAGAACCAAGTGCAAGTAGGCCTACAACAATCGCTAGGCTTACCAATTCCCCTTGTGACAGCAATGATAGCACCTACTGCAGTTGCTACACAGTTAAGTACTATAATACAATACAATACAATACAATACAATACAATACAATACAATACAATACAATACAATACAATACAATACAATACAATACTGTACAATGGTGGCCAGGAGGGGGAGGGTGCAGGCTATACATGCAGAGTCGAGGTGGACTCTGAACAGGTGAGTCTTGAGTCTTTTTCGGAGGATGGTGAGCGACTCTGCGGTCCTGAGAACGGCAGGGAGCTCGTTCCACCACTGAGGTCCCAAAACCGAGAAAAGTTGTGACTTTATTCTTAGCGATGGCGGTACCAGACGTCCAGGTAGTTGAGCGGAGGGATCGAACTGGGGTTTGTGGCTTTACCAATGCTTGGAGGTAGGCAGGGGCAGTTCCATCGACTGCCTTGTATGCCAGTACCATTGTCTTAAATTTGATGCGAGCTACTACAGGGAGCCAGTGGAGGTCCCGGAAGAGGGGGGTCACATTAGAAACTTCGGTAGGTTGAACACGAGGCGCGCTACCGCATTATGGATGCACTGCAGGTTTAATCGCAGAGGCAGGAGTCCAGCCAGGAGTGAGTTGCAGTAGTCGAGGCGGGAGATGACCAGTGATTGGAATAGAAGCTGAGCTGCTTCCCTTGTGAGGAAGGGCCGGATTCTGCGGATGCTGTAAAGTGCAAATCTGCAGGATCGGGCCACCGCAGTGATGTTTGCGGTGCAGAAAACAAAACATGTTTACCAAACATATTCCCAAATGGAACGGACAGGGAGGCGACAGGCGATTGCGCGCCTCAAAACTCTCGCTGTAGTACGCACCCCCCCCGCTCGGAAGTCTTGCTTGGGGCCCCCAAATTCCTTGAAACGAGCCTGGTTGGTTTGAGATATCCCTGTGCTCCGACAAGAAGAAGAGCAATGGCCAGCAGACCCTTGTTTGTGTAAAAAGGTGAGCTGTGTTTAATTTTTCAACCGTAGCATTTATTTATTCTCGAATGAAACAGAAAAATCACAGAAAAATAAATACATAAAGAAGCGGGGGCGACATCATGACACGCCGTATTGCTGTATTGGAATTACTTCTCAATCCTTCCTTTACAAGTAGGAAGTAAATACTCCAGAGGAGGATCCTGCCTGGCTAGACATTCTTTAAAAGGTCCATGCTAGACATCACAGCAGCAGGATGTACACTTTTTCATAATGTTGTTTCTATTTTGGGAATATCTGCCTTGATGTCATTATTTAGGTTGACTCGTGTCGTGTGGCACACACACACGCACACGCACACACGCACGCGCACGCGCGCACGCGCACACACACACACACACACACACACACACACACACACACACACACACACACACACACACACACACACACACGCACACACACGCACACACACACACACACACACACACACACACACACACACACACACACACACACACACACACACACACACACACACACACACACACACACACACATCATGAGACCTCTGGAGATCAGGATTGATTGACTATCTGACATTGACCTAGTGGAGCCCATAAAGAAAGAGACACTGCACCTGCCTGGTGATGTCTTCTGTTTCCAGTTATTTCTGTCCCTTAAGTCTTCAAGTGCGTCTCATTTAGCCGGTTATAAGGCCGGCTGGTGGGCCATTTTCTCTTTTTCGGTTTTAATAAGATAAAAAATATTGTCTTGACCAAAATGCATAGGCTAGCCTACGCGTTCGTTGTTGAATATATAAAATTATCTGTGTCTTATCTGTGTATTTGGGGAACCCGGTTTATAGCAACATTACACTTTCGGTGATTATATCATCTTTAAGGTTGCGTTGTCGACATCACTATCATAACAGTGCAACTCCTCAATTGGTTCTTTGGAAGTAGCGAGGAAATAATGAGGCTTGGCACTGGGAGCTCCAATTTCCAAAGACTTGCATATCGCCTTTAGTTCCAAAAGACTCTGCGATAATGCCCAGGTCTCATCAGAGCTGCCAAACACGTATATCAGTAAATAAAAAGGACACATGGGAATCGCCCTGCCGGAATATTTCTGCCAATTAGGCTGCCCGACACTCCCGTAATTCTCAGAAGTAGCCACCGATTCGTTTAAAATAGGTCTGAGGACGACAGCGTTTTTGAAAGAGATTTATGCCACAACCATTTATTTCATTCTATTTAGAATGTATAATGTATCGTTATTTCCCCCTTTTGTATGAACAATGTGACCAGAGATTGACTGGAATAATATTTTATTATTACTGATTGCAAGTAGGCCTACTCAAACACGACCAGGCAATTATGCGTACAGTTAATTGGATACGATGTATGCCTTAGCCACTAGGTGGCAGTAACATGCTTTATAATATGAAGACGGATTCAATCTGATTTTTCACTCCTTGCACATGCACATTCTGATCACACACAGATGAGTTGAGACAAAATCAATCGGTGGTTTCAGTGCTCACGGTCTCTAGAACATTTGTGTTCATGATAACTTCATTAATATCAAAAATACAAACTTGAGAAAGGCAAAAAAACGTCTGAACAAATCAGATCCAGCCGGGGCTTCAATTACTAAATAGAGATTTTCTTGAATATTGTAAGAGCAAGCATACTGGTCCCTGTAATCCAGGGTCAATTGGGTTTGTTGAGCAGATCCACCCAACGCGCCTACTGCAGTCTTCATACAGCGTCAACATATGGAAATCTACTTCCCCCGTTGACGCCACTCTGAACTATAACATACGATGAAAAAATAAAAATATTATAGGCCTTTGTTGGAACCATTTTGTTATTGTTCTACAACGCTTAAGTGGGAAACATATTGAATCCTCTGTGATTCTGAGCAAACACAATATCCGGATTGCAAATAAGATAAACGCCAAACAAACTTTGTATGAAACTTAATTGACCACATCCTATTTCTAAGGTGTTGGTTGCATTGTTACATCATACTAAAATACACTTAACGTCTGTTTTAGCAAGTCAGAATATCTGATCGCTCACTAGATATGATTCTGTTCACATATCACACACACACAAACACACACACACACACACACACACACACACACACACACACACACACACACACACACACACACACACACACACACACACACACACACACACACACACACACACACACACACACACACACACACACACACACACACACACACACACACACTGGAGCCAGCCATCAGAGACCTGCATCGACAGCTAAATCGACAAGCTCTGTTTCCCAGTTATTTTCTGCTTTCGTCAGTTTCTGCTTTGTTTGCCCACTTGATCTTCAAATATCTTGGTTGGTTTTCAGAAACTACGTACGAGGATGAAGGAAATGGTGATGGGGCTTAGATGTTGGATAAATAAAGGCAGAGAGGGTCAATCTAAGTACGAAGATCCTTTAATCTTCCTTCTCTTGGGTCTTCCGGTTTTTAACTTTATTGACGACGCAAAACTGTTTCATATCCTTGGTGGGTTCATCTTAATAATACATGAATAAAAACATCGGTGAGTGTGTCTGTGTCTGTTTCTGGTTGTATGTCTATCTATTTATTCACCCATCTAAAAAAACACATTAATGCCAATGCAAGAAGCCAATGCTACTGAAGTAGAGGCACAAAGGTGACCGCGTTCTGTTGTGATAAGACTCTGTGAGGGCGGATATATCGCACAGCCAGAGTATGTAAATATGAGATGCAGCAAGATAAATGATAAAATAACTGTAGAGGTTACCCTGATTTTAAGTCTTTCAGTGATCCCGTTGCTTTGGTCGTAGCAGTA
>OLKM01000922.1:40851-45851 GCA_900291075.1 Melanogrammus aeglefinus
TGTCCATTGTTATTGATCCATCATTGCTTTCTTTCCAGCCAAATGACAACCCAGTCTCACGGAAATACGTGACACTGTCACGTCATTTAATCTATTCATTCGTGATCTGGGGCACGTAATTTCAATTTTTTCGTGCCAAAAGCACAGATTTTGAACAATATGACAGCTTTTCGCCACCCATTTCTACTTTCACCTTAAATTCTGAGAAATTGTGTCAATTCACGGATATGTTTAATGCAGGTGCGCTGCTCTGTAAGCAAACCACGACGGAAAAAAGGTAGCTGCTTCAGCTCTTCTTTCTAAATGAGTTTGAAATTTGTGTTTTTTTCGCACGAAAAAACGGAAATTACGTGTGCCAGATCACGAATGACTAGATTAAATGACGTGACAGTGTCACGTATTTTCGTGAGACTGGGTTACAAATGAACAGGTTGGTTAACCCTTAATGCACCACCTGTACTTCAACAGTATAAGGCGTCCCTCAGTCTCGATCTGTGAGAGTGTGAGTCCTTGTGGCCACACCGCCATTTTAAACGGACCGAATGACTTTCCCTCACTGCTACCGTTCTGAGGGCAAGTGGAGCCCCAAACACACGCAGCACAGAACACAGACACAGAGTGTAATTAATCAGACAAACAAGGAATAACCTAAAGACAGCAAAAAACAGAGTCACAGGGGGAGGAACAAAGGAACGCTGGAATAACAAACACCAAGAAATAGTTATAATCTCTATAAATCTGTGCCCTAGCTACCTGGAGGTGAAGCCAACGCGCTGAAGAGGAGTGACTGAAGAACCGCGGTTGATGTACCGCAGACATGATGAGGTAGATTGAAGACAGGTGTGTACGCAGAGGGGGGTGACTGAATAACATCATTCATGTCATTCAGGTCAGGAGGCCACGCCTACCACACGCACACGCTTCACGCAGACACGCACAGATCCAGAAGTGTGGAGGGTAACACAAAATAATAGGCTACAAAATCACAAGGTTGACATTGAGGTCAGAAGGGACAAATGTCCTTGATAATCGTATATTATGTAGCACACACAATAAGTGTGTGCCTAAACAATAATTTGACGATTTTAGGGGGAAACTTTCGGGAAGTCTTTTCTTTCAACATTTCACAGTCCTTGATTTGTAGATATCCTTACGCGGTAAAAAAAAGTTTTCCCCGTGAAGAATCGACGGAATGCGAAACATGTTCTCCGAGTTCTTCCCCGCCAGAGGAGATCTGGATGTGAAACCCGGGCTCAGTGTCTCGGGCCTTTCAGACCGAGACAGCGGCCTGGGTGAGGCAGGGCAGGGACGGGGGAAAAGATAAATTGATCCCCCAGTCTGATGGAAAAGTCCCACGTTGCTTCCGAGGGATCAGTCGGGTGTAATTTTCTCTGGAAGACGCTGCTTTCTTCAGGAAAGTGGGGGCAAGAAGCGCGAGGGAAAGACACGGCGCATACTGGAGAGAAGTGTTTTTTGTTACTTTATCCCCATGGCAACGACGATGAGAGCACCCCTGCTGAAAAAAACATCCCAGACCACACGGCCCCTGGGGATCGTCTATACAGCCCCCCCTCTCGCCCCATCTACGTCTCCTTCCCTTGTAATTGACAATCAATCGCTCCATGCTGCTAACCGCGGAAGCCCGAGATATTTCTCCTTTGCCCCGGTGTGGATCTATTCTTTGGGGTTATGAGGGTTTGATGGAGGAGGGGAGAGGAGGGGGGGGGGGGGGGGGGGGTGTTGAAAGCGATGCAGACGGTGCTACAGAAGATGACTAACGCCATGTCATTATGCCTGTTGCCGCATCGCATGGGCACGCAATGCTTTCTGCGCCATTGTTAACGTCTGTGTGTGTGTGTGTGTGTGTGTGTGTTTGTCTGTGGGTGTATGTCGTTGCACTTTATTTCCTGGATAACAGAGAAACCGGGCAAGCCAGATGGTGATAGGTAAAGAAATAAAGAAGCACATTTCCGTCAATAAATATAACAAAATACTTAAACAAAACGTTTTTTTCCCCACCACCAGCATTAAACAGTACAATGTGAACCACGATTAATTCTATTTTTATTGGAGGACAAGAGATTAAAGCGAAGCACACCACACACACCAGCCTTAATGTGCTTGCCTGGTTTTCCTCATATGCTGTCCCCTCCACCAGCTGCGGCGCTCCCACTGAGGGTCTTAAGCTGAGCTCCCCTCCCTGCGCACTCAGGCTTAGAGGTGCCAACAGCTCCCTGGTGTGTATGTGTTTGTGTGTGCGTGTGTGTGTGCGAGCGAGTGGGAGCATGTGCATGAGTGTATGCATCTGTTTTGACTGTTTGTGTTTCTTGGGTGTGTTTTCATGTGTGGGGGTCCTGTGTGCTGTCTGTGTGTATGTTTGTGTGTGTGTGTTTGTGCGTGTCTGTTTTTTATGTGTATGTTTCTGTTTGCGTGTGTGTGAGTGTGTGTGTACATGTGTCTGTGTAGGTGATTTTGTATGTGTGTGTGTGTGTGTGTTGGGGTTTGAGAATTACAGTGCTGCAGGACTTAGTGGCTCCACGCAGCCCTGTCACTTGTGAAGTGTGTGTGGTGCTGATGCTGGAGACCTGTATCATCCCTCTTTAACACTCTCCCTGCCCCTGGCTGTTTACTTTCCCTTTGGCCTGAGTTCTTATCCTGGTGCACTTCCACAAGGTATTAAGAACACCCTGCTCTCTCTCTCTCTCTCTCTCTCTCTCTCTCTCTCTCTCTCTCTCTCTCTCTCTCCCTCTCTCTCTCTCTCTCTCTCTCTCTCTCTCTCTCTCTCTCTCTCTCTCTCTCTCTCTCTCTCTCTCTCTCTCTCTCTCTCTCTCTCTCTCTCTCTCTCTCTCTCTCTCTCTCTCTCTCTCTCTCTCTCTCTCTCTATCCCCCCAGCTCAGTCTCTCTCACACTCTCTGTCTGTGGGGAGCCAAGCTGCTGACATTTCAGAAGAGGTTAGCTATCATAATGAAGGAAGGAACAAAGAACACAAGGCAAGGGGGGAGACATTGATAGAGGGAGGGAGGGAGAGAATTGAGGCAAATAAAAGGAGGAGGCATCTTTAAACAGATGAACCCTTCTGTGCGTGTCTTTTATTGTGAAAGAGAGGCAGGGAGGAAGAGAGAGAGGGAGAGAGAGAGCCAAGGAGAAAGAGAGAGAGAGGGAGAGAGAGAGAGAGGCAGGGAGAAAGAGAAACAGAGGGAGAGAGAGAGCCAAGGAGAAAGAGAGAGAGAGAGAGAGAGAGAGAGGAGGGAAGAGAGAGAGAGAGGGAGAGAGAGAGCCAAGGAGAAAGAGAGAGAGAGAGAGAGAGAGAGAGGGCAGGGAGAAAGAGAAAGAGAGGGAGAGAGAGAGCCAAGGAGAAAGAGAGAGAGGGAGAGAGAGAGGCAGGGAGAAAGAGAGAGAGGGAGAGAGAGGCAGGGAGAAAGAGAGATAGAGGGAGAGAGATTTAATTAGGAAGGGAGAAAGGGAGAGAGCAAGATAGAGAGATAAGGAGAGAGTGAGAGAGAGAGAGAGAGAGAGAGAGAGAGAGAGAGAGAGAGAGAGAGAGAGAGAGAGAGAGAGAGAGAGAGAGAGAGAGAGAGAGAGAGAGAGAGAGAGAGGAGGAGAGAGGGGGGGGAGAAAGAGAGAGAGGCATGGATAAATGGAGAGGTAGAGAATTAGGTGAGTGAGAGAGAAGGAGCGAGCGAGAGAGAATCAATCCAGTAATATTATTATGACTCAGTCAGGACAGACTGGAGGTGACCATGTGTGTGTCGTGTGTGTGTGTGTGTGCGTGTGTGTGTGTGTGTGTGTGTGTGTGTGTGTGTGTGTGTGTGTGTGTGTGTGTGTGTGTGTGTGTGTGTGTGTGTGTGTGTGTGTGTGTGTGTGTGTGTGTGTGTGTGTGTGTGTGTGTGTGTGTGCGTTCCTGTGTGTACATGCGTGCATTGGAATCTTTGGAGGACCACAGTGTGCCTCCGCTCGGGACAGTGGCTGACGCAGAGCACGGAGCCCAGTTAGTTGACTTGTTTATTCGCCCCAGACAGGTGGAGCAGGCCAGGCCCAGGCACTATTATGGGCTGTTAGTTAACAGTCAATACAGCACTTAAGTGGCAGTGAGGGGTAATCCCATCTGAGCTGTGTAGCCGACATGGCGCGCTTCATTCTCCACACTGTAACATCTCACTGAGCCGCGATCCACATTCAACCCAGGCACACACACAAACACGCCCACACACAGACACACACACGTCTGCATTACCGCCATGACGTGCCACCCAGGCGAATGAAGGACTTAACCCCTGCCACGCAAAGCTTTGGAGATTGGCGACGAAAGTACTCACGAGTCCATATCAAAATCATTAAGCAATCCAAGAGAGAGCGAGAGCAGAAACGCCTCTCGTGTTCTCAGGCTAGCTTATTTCATCGTTTGCCTGACAAACAAATAAAAAACAGCCATACTGGTTTGTCTGTGTGTTGTTTGCTTATCAACACATTAGAATCCGAGCATCGCCTGTGGCTGCCTTCTTGCTGACAAACAAGTGTGTGTTTTCTCCTCCGTAAAGCGCTGGCTCCAACAGCATGGGAAGGAATCGAATAGGTCGGAGAATGTAGAGGGAGATAATAGGGGGAAAAAAAACACAAACAAAAAAGCATTGATGCACATTCTTCTCACATTTACGCTTATATAATATGATTGTTCTAGTCTGGCACCGCCCGTCTTAGGTTCTTCTGCTCAATTTGAATTTCCCGTACGTTAGTGGGGTTTTCTGCGTTCAATCAGCGAACAGAGGGAGTGGCTGAGAACAATGACGTTAAAGTCAGCTCTCGTTGACGAACACCTTCACGCAAAGTGTTTGGTTTTGTTTACAGCCTGCGCTCAACGTAATTCCCGGCCAAACGTTAACGATTGGTTATGGCAGATCCAGAGTGGCACTGGGCAGATCCAATAGTTTTATACTTCAACAGACACCCGCCTTCAGGTGAGTTAACGTTTGTCAATTGAGTAGGATCAGACTCTCTGTGCA
>OLKM01000922.1:50851-53145 GCA_900291075.1 Melanogrammus aeglefinus
AGTAGGAGGCTAGGTAGCAAAAGTAGCCGAAGTGTTTGACAAGGTTAATAAAATGACTAAATTCGTTGAATTGACATGTTTAAGGTTAACTTTCACCTTTCGTCGCACCTTAGCCGTGGTATAATGAGCATATACCACGGCCTGTCGTGATATATTGCTTAAATATATAATCACTTACCGCAGAGATGTAGCTGAGAGTGGATGTTTCAAATTTGCATTCAGGGAATATAAATGTTTTTTTGGTTAACGTGGTGTGAAAGATGTGTTGGTGTGTGTGCATGTGTATTAATATAAAGTAACACCCCCCCCCCCCCCCCATATTTGCATTTCATGGTACATACATTTAAATCATACACACTATTATCAAAGCCAATAGCCGTAATGAAAAAAAGTCAATACGCCTGATTCACTTTTCAATTATGGCAACAAAGTAATTCAATCTGAATAACCTGCTTGGTAAAATGCATGGCTCTTTACAGGGTTGAAGAATTGAAACACATTTGTTGAGCTGTTTTATACGTTTTAAATATCATAACATGCATTTTTCGGCTAGATTGCCTCAATGAATGTATTACAGGTGCCAGACCTTGGTCTCATTGTCAATCAGAGCCTGTCAATTGGTATAACATCCCAATCAGTATTAACAATGGATTACATTACTTGATTGTATCAACACAATTATTTCTACACTTTCTTCTTAATGAAACCTCATTATTTTTTTTAATGGGATTAGCAAAGGCTTGCGGCGATGTGGAGAGACACATATACTGTACATGGAAAAACATATCATGCCAGAATATATCAAATACAGGCAAGTAGAAAAAATTAAGCTATTCACCGCTTTCATCTTCCCTGCCTTTTAAAGAACACAGTGCCTCCTTTCCCATAAGGAGCTTCTTAAGAAAACACAAGGAGTCAGTCAAAGAGATGGGGATGGGAGAGGAAGCGAGAGAGAGAGAGAGAGAGAGAGAGAGAGAGAGAGAGAGAGAGAGAGAGAGAGAGAGAGAGAGAGAGAGAGAGAGAGAGAGAGAGAGAGAGAGAGAGAGAGAGAGAGCGAGGTAGAGCCGGATGGAGAGACACCGAGATAGTGGGATAAATAGAAAGAGTTAGAGCAGAGAAAGCGAGGTAAAGCGAGAGGCGACGCCGTCTCCAACAGAATGCGAAGAACAGAGAGAGAGAAGGATTGAGAAATGTAGAGCAAGAGTGAGATGCCAAGAGTAAGTGATAAAGTGAGAGAGAGAGAGAGAGAGAGAGAGAGAGAGAGAGAGAGAGAGAGAGAGAGAGAGAGAGAGAGAGAGAGAGAGAGAGAGAGAGAGAGAGAGAGAGAGAGAGAGAGAGAGAGAGAGCGAGAGGGAGAGAGGGAGGGAGAGAGAGAGAGAGAACGAGCGAGAGAGAGACAAAGAGTGTGAGGCAACATTAAAAGAAGAAATAAAAAACAGAGCTCAAGCAAGGAACCGTGGAAGGGGAAAAGTGTCTTCTAACCTCCACCATGATTAATTAGTTCCTTCTAATCCATGAAAGTAATACGCTGATAAGGCCCGGCTACAAACAGAAGCCAATTACTTGGCCATCTCCCTGTGAGCCGAGCACGTCCCTAAACGCCACAGACTCCTGGTGACAACACGTTTAGGGCTGCATGTGTCCTGCGTGCTGATTGGCCAGGTGTTTTTGTTTGTAACCACTCACTTTGCCTGCTGCTGCACAGTCTAGGCTTTTTATCCCTCATGCCAGGAACACACTTTCCTCAAGCCGTTTTCTCGGATGATAGGAGAGAGAGAGAGAGAGAGAGAGAGAGAGAGAGAGGGCGTGTTAGTGTGTGTGCATGTGTGTGTGTGTGTGAGTGAGTGCGAAAGAGAGAAGAAATATGAATAATATATTTCAATTTCTCTGCTTTGGCACAATCTACGTTTTCATAACAGTAAAGCTGAATCTTGACCCTTGAGAGACATAGAGAGAGCAAGCAGGAAACCTAGAGAGAGTGCAAACAAGGGACATAGAGCGAGAACAGGAAACATGGAGAGAGTAAGAGACAGAGACGTAGGGAAACAGAGAGAGAGAGAGAGAGCGCTGGCACATAAGCATGCCGTCTACAATAACCGCGGTGATTTAGGGAAACCGTGGGATCACAGCCGAGCTAGAGGAGCATAAAGAGAGCCTGAGACCGCGTGAGGCACCGCGGTGCTGCTAAACCCACATCTATATGCATCGATGCGCATCACAACATAAGCCCACCCACATGTGTACGTACACACACACACACACACACACACACACACACACACACACACACACAC
>OLKM01000922.1:58155-85655 GCA_900291075.1 Melanogrammus aeglefinus
TTGTTTACCCAGGGCAGCGGTATTATCTGCTAATAATTAGTTGCATTCTTCAATATCACCATATGAAAATATGTCATCTTCATTAAGGACCTGTGCCTTTTTAGGCTCTTAATGATTCTAACGAGGCTTTTCTTGATTTGTTTACAGAGGATAAAGGGATTCAATACCATTAATGAACGATGATTACAATGGATGAGAACGGAGATGTGGTTGGATGGTTTAGGCCCAATCCCATTTCTATCCCTAACCCCTTCCCCTTACCCCTTCAAAACAAGGGGTAAGGGGTAGCAATGGGATTGGGCCTTAATGATCAGTTCTTGCTGCCTATGTCTGCACCAAATCCTTCTAGAAATATAGAGAATTGTATAGATCGCATCTACCAACGTGGGAATTGTTTCACGAGCGCTTTGAACGACAATATAAGTCACCGGCAGAGGAGGGAGTGGGATCTTTGCTAGACAGAAAACAGTCGTAAGTAGAAGAAAGAAAAATTAATTTAAAAGGGAAACATTCTTTCGAGTCTTTAGAACGTTACCAGCAATACCACAAAAATAGCACACATTGCTTTCAATCTTCAAGTCAATTATGCAAGAGCTTCAACATAATATTTTCCTCAAAACCCTCTCTCCGAGAGATGCACCCCTCTTACACAAAGCGAGCATTTCCTCCCAATCATGAATTATTGTTCTGTTTCGACCTGCATTCATGCTAACTGATACTATTCAGCGAATCAGGAAATGATTCTTTTGAAAACATTGCTGTGTCTGAAAACACGGCCTGCCACTCTCATACAGGCCATGAAGCCATTTTTTCCCACCGCTAAACGATCGTGGATCCGTCATCTCTGTAAAATCACATGGGGTTCCCCCACAAAATCGTATTCCTCACCACAACAACAACAACCCCAATTTGATGGACAAACAAAGAAATAAACGGAGCCTCCTGCCAGCTGCTGCTATCTTCCCAACCTGGCCTTAAGGTATGCCTCAAATGAGCTCGCTCTTTCTTGCCCCTGACCTAAGGACAAGCCCGACGGAGGCTAAGGGGATTAAAGCTAGGACGGTTATTGGAAAACAGGAAATCCCTGGCTTTCACTTGCATCCTGAAAGGGATTGGTTGCAAATTACATATTCAAGGAGAGGCGTGCTGTGTCACGACCGGAGCAACAGGCCAGCGGTGTGCTTAAACTCTATACATCTATGTATAAGGGTGTTTTTTTTTTTCTGGAAGCCGTTCGTACATTGTTCACCATCAAGGTAAGTTTATCCAAAGGCCCGAGGTATCAGCACACTGAACGCATTCACACATACCGCAAGTCCTTATACCACAAGACACATCATTACCGTCGGAGAACAAGCTTCCCTAATGAATACAGTGACATTATGGCAATTGCTCGTTAACTGCTGCACACTTACCTCTAGTCAGAGGTCAAGGAATACTCACACATTTGTGATTGCGGTTGTATCATTATCTCTGGGTGATAGTTAGAGCTAATAGATTAAAACCAATTCCAGTATAGTTGGGGATACAATGAAGGTCTTTACTCATTTATATAACCAGTTGTTAATCGCATGTTGAAAGGACTGTTACAAGGCAAAGAGTCGTTAAGATCCTGTCACCTCAATTAAGCGTTGGCCTTCTCTCCTTTGTCACAATGACTGGTTAGTCTAAGCAGAAAACGATTGAAAGAGGAAATTGTAAAGATAATTAACAACACATTGAAATTGACTCAAGTTGATTTCTTAACATTCTTCAAACCAACAATGCACCTGATCCCTGCACTAGACATATCATAGCTACAAAAACATTTTGCCTGTTCTGAATGCAGTTTCAACAGAAGGCTAAGAACCCTGATCATTTTCTTTTCTATTGTTTCGATCATGCCGAGTGGCGCATAGCAGTCGGCTGCCATGAGGAAAAACAATAGTATGATAATAGTAAATCATAATACCTGCGAGACTCTGTGGGTTGAGGTTGGAGACATTTGCGCGCGACATTTCTATATAAGCCAGGAATAATGCCGGCAGCCAAACAGTCAATGCAGTGATGACTTCATTAATTTTAAGTAAAAGCGTCCCTGGCACTGATGAATTGCGCAAACCACAATTTATATTGCTTGATTTAATGGTTTGCTCATAATTCACGCGTGTACTCAGGCATGGTTTCAGTAAGGTTTGTGAGTTTTGCTGGGAACTGTTCTCTGTGATTCATCTACTCTGTTGAAATACCCGTGAGCTATGAAAAGCACAATGTAAACTGCAGGCAAGCTTAATTACAACCTGTCACTGTCATTATGTTATTGTATAAGTGCAGGAAAAGGCAGTAACGATGGGCCATTTTAATTGGAAGTCATTACTTGTTACCATGGTCTTACTTATTTTCGTCTGATTTACTAAATGAATCTGTAAGGTCAACTTCTACAGCGTTATTTTCTGTAGCTTCAATTATTTGAATACTTTATCACATATTTATCCCATTACAAAAACTCTACACAACTAAAAGTAAAATAAAAAACCCTAGATAAATTTGATATGTTGCGTAGTAAGGGTAATCTATGGGCTTGTTTATCAGTGTATTTCAGTGTATTCGATAGACGCTGACCTTTAGAGGAAGGGGGTGTTAAGATAACTATTGCTAAGATAACTATTCTGTGAATGTTTTTTTCTCTGTATTGGGTTGCGGAATAGCATTGTTTGGTGGGGCGGCCCGAGGGCAGTATATTTCCCCAAACAGAACCCAAAACCATCTTTAAGGGGAAATCGACACCTCAGGCACACAATTCATTATTCTTTCCCATCATCCACCATGCGGCTGCTAGCAAGGAGAAAATGATTGTCTGGGAAGAATTCTATAACCTTTCCCTTCAGACGCTGCCTCTTTCATTTCAGCTTGCGTTCTCTTTGGAGAACACACAGTGAAAACAGCTCAGTCTTCATCACAAAGGGGAAAGAAATATAATCAACCAAACGCAAGCTAACAAAGGCTATAAAAAAACGAACAAACACTGTTTCTGCACGGTGGTGGCCAAGGTAGAAGGGAAGCACTCCTGCTTCACAAAACTATTTGAGCTTCTTCTACCAATAAGCAATTCCGCTTTCCTCAACTATTAAAGCTCACAGAGCTGGGAAATACAGTGCTGCCTTCATGCCAATATTGGCTCTATTTTTTTCTTCAAAACCATCATTTTATAACTCAACTGTTTGCAGAGATAGAGAAAACAATTCCGATTTGCATTGTTCTTGATTAATGCAGGACTGGTGTGGCACGCGAAACACTGACTTCTTGAAAGGGAAAAACAGGAACAAATGAATCATAGCGCTCCTGTTGGATTAGAGGCGGGCTGCTGCTTCGGGAAGAAAACAATTAGGATGTTAATAGGAGTCGACTGACTGTGGGACTTCATTCATTCCACAGAGCGAGGAGCCTCCTGCCCCGTGTTGTTGATGCGTTCGGGTCGAATTTAAAAAAAAAATACAGTTGTGTTTATTATTTATTCATCCATCCTTTAAGAACCGTAAATCTCCATCTCAAAAGTGAGGGTCCATTTCTACATCATTCAGAGACTGCGCTGCTTGTAGATACCAGTTTGACTGTTTCTGGCAAAACACCAACAGGTATAGCAACAGCTTTGCTTAAATGAAACCAGATGGGTTTCCCTTATGGAATGTTTCTTTGTCTCGCTGTCATTTTGTTTAACCTCCAAAAAAAGCATACAAAGCATCCCACACTACTGTGTTTTGGTCTCTCCACCCTGCATAGTCAATCTGCTATCGTGCCTGGATTCCCACACGGACTGCTTACCATTTTCTCAGGCAGGATTTGGAAGGCACTCACAGGCTTTGTTAGGGGAGCATTGTTGGACATCGATGACTAAGCGGCTCGTGATGCTTGGATGCCGTCTGGTGGGGGCGATGCCGACAAAGACATCAGGTCGCTGACTCACTGCGGCGCCTAAGGGAGCTGCCTTCTGTCCCGGGGTAGTGCTGTGGCTCCTACCTGCTGTTCCTTCCAGACACTGTGAATATACCGTGGTGGTGGAGGGGTATGAGGAGACGCTTAACAATCTTAAGAGTACACACACATATAAAGGCACACACACATACACAAACTCACACACACATACACACACACACACACACACACACACACACACACACAAATAAATACACATATAAACACAAATACGATACACACACCGATAAAACAAGCACGCACAAACAAAGACATACATATATAGACACTAATCACCAACACACACAAAGAAATACACACATACACACACACTGACAAACAAATAACTAAATACCAAATCCTTGGCTAGCCCTGATCATTATAAAACGTTTTTACTCAATCATGTGAGTTTTAAATAGACTCTACTTGCTAATGAGACAGTTCCTATACAATTCTCTCACCAACACACACACACACACACACTTGACTTTAATTGCACTGTTTGTGTTTGAGGCTGTGTGAATGTGTCTGGGTCTTTAAACGGTAGAAACATGTAAATGTGTTCTGTATCTGGTTGTCACCATTGGAGAAAGAAAAGCACATGTTTGCTATACACTGCTCTTTGAGATTCCTTCCCTGGGGGATTTTTAGGCGAAACTTCCTTTGCACTCAGGGTTTCCTCCTGCTCTTGGGGGAATCAAAATGAATGCTTCTATTGATGATTACTTTTTTTTGTGCTCTCGTTTTTCATATTAGTCTCACCTTCTCAAGATATAGTGACATTGAGTTTAAAGCGTCTCAGCTATAAATACCCTGATGTATTCAGCTTTAGCGTTTTAGAAACCATTTATCGTAACGTCAGTTAAAGAGGCTTTCCTTTCCTCTTCCCTATATTTCAGTTTTATTTGGAAATCAGTCTTTTCTTTTTTGCAATTAGCATTAAATAACCCTGCATACCACTCAATTAACTTAACGTTCTAACTTAAATAACCCTGCATACATTCTGAGTGAGAAACACATAACTTTATAAAAAGTTTATCGTTGCTTTTTCTTTATTTTTCGTTTGAACATATCTTGAACATATCATTTATTTTCAGTATGTACATGTTGTCGTCACACGAGGCGAGGAAATCCGAAAAACATTGCTGAGATCGAAATAAATGTTGGCATAATTGCACTGATGTCACGACACAAATATACCACAGTTGTTCCAGCATTGAGGACAGCATCCAGATGAATGCTACGGTCCTACTGGTCCATGACCAGTACTTGTCCATTACCAAGACTTGTGTACCACCAGTACTTGTATATTACCAATACTTGTCAAGGACTAGGACTTGGCCATTACCATCTCCATTATCATGACTTTTCCATTACCAGTAGGCTACTTGTCCATTACCAGTTCTTGTCCATGACCAGTTCTTGTCCATTACCGGAACTAATCCATGTACCTGTCCATTATCGGCACTTGTCCATGACCAGTACTTGTCCATGACCAGTTCTTGTCCATACCAGGACTTGTCCATGACCAGTACTTGTCCATACCAAGACTTGTCCATTACCAAGTATTGAAATTGACTGGCACCAAAAACCACAGACCTCTGGAATCCATTTCCCAATACCAGGTCTGCAAAAAAATTACGGATTTAAAAACACACCATTGGAGACACGCTACATCAACACAAAGCATCGTATCATTACCAGCAATGAAACTTTTGTCAAAGAATGAACAAAAAACAAAACATGGTCCTTCAGTATAATTACAGTGATTGCTGATGTTTGTGAGTGTGCACATCCTCACACTCTCACACACACACACACACACACACACACACACACACACACACACACACACACACACACACACACACACACACACACACACACACACACACACACCTGACCGAGCGGATAACTCTGTTACTCAATGTCCAGTGTGGGACAGGAGTTTATAAGGCCAACCGTATATAGTGAGTAACCAGGCAAAGATCCATCAGTGAACATGGGGTACTGGCAGCAGTCTGCACACACACACACACACACACACACACACACACACACACACACACACACACACACACACACACACACACACACACACACACACACACACACACACACACACACACACACACACACACACACACACACACACACAATCACACACAGACTGTGTTTCATTCTAGCCATCAAGGTCACAAAAAAGAGTGTATGGCGGCTAAATAGCAAGAAGAAGAAGGGACTTAAATCAAAAGCAATGAAGAATACCTCCCATGGACACGTTGTTGTGTAGTCATCCAGCAAGGATCAATGCTCCCTAGACCTCCCCCCCCCACCCTAACAGTGAGCACAGGTAATGTTCACTCTGCATTAGCACTACCAAACTGTCTTCTATGTTTATTTGAGATTGTCCGCCGAAGTGCAGCCGCCTAAACGGAAGGTTTAGTCAATGGCTTTGACAGCAGCGAGCAATGAGCAAAGTGGCTTATTAGTGAAATTCATTTGGTTGTGCTATTTTAGAGCTATGCCTCAGAGAGCGCAGATTCTCAGAGAAAATCCATTACGGGCAGATAATTGTGTGCCATAACTGTCAGCCATGAGTCATCTGACACCTGTGTAGGGAAACAAAAGTCCATGAATTCGCCTCGGAGGGCTTTACTGCTCACTGATAGCGTTTGTAGGGATCCTCCCCATAACACAAAAATAGGACAACAAAAACAACAGCAGCAGCAGCAGCCCTTTGAAGAGTGGAGGCATTGAGTTGAATCGTATCTGTTTCTTACTCCCCACCTCGAGGGAGAGTGGAATTCAGATGGAATGGGCGTTGATAGGTCATTCAGAAACAAAACACATTCTTATTGCACCTAGAAAATCTCTCTGGGTCAGTGGCTTGACTGGGAAAAACCGGCTTAAAGAATTAGTGCAAGAAATATGATCAATGTTAATTTAGGCTCCTTTTTTGCTTCACGATCAGACTCCTAAAAATGAATTCTTAAAGGAAAAGCGAATCGATCACACATTGCAGCACACTGCTGGCGTAGCCACAGGCATGCAGTATTGATTTCCTCCAAAGTAAAACCTGTCAGACTGCAATAACTTTTTTTCATCCCATGGGACTCTGCAGGGCCTGGGTTTTGTACAACCTCTGTTCATATTGTAGCTAGACAATTACAGGGAAATGCGCTGTAAGCCATTCATGCTGACTCCTGTTGGGGACCTATTGGATGTTAGATGGTATTTGTGACTAAAACCTTTGTACATTTCACCAATTTCATGCAAGCTGGTATTTTTTTCCAGGTCAATTCTAAAATTGTGAATGTGTGTGGAACACGAGCTGATCAAAATATATTTTCTACGGGTCAATAATGCTGGAGGGTAGATAATGATTTCTATATTTGTGTGTTGAAATCCAAGCTTTCAAATACAGGTCTAGAAATCAAAATATATATTGATGTAGGGCAGTTCAATATGCATCCAAAACCGGGCATAGCATTGAACAGATGACTTCTTACTAGTCCAAACTCCAGACATTATCGGTACCGCTCTATGGCATTTGAAATAAAAATCCAAATCCATTCATATTTCTTCTCAGACACCGATTTCACAATTTCCCACGTTATTGTATTATCTGTGACTCTGTGAGGTAAACTTGCCGCTGGGCCCTGCAAAGCTTATCCGGTAATAAAGAAATCATTCAAACTTCCCAGACATCTTATCCGGGCAGGGAGCCAGGGGAAAGAGGACAGCCATGGTGGTCATTGATCACCGTCTGACCATCGTTAGTGCATGGGGGGGCTTGGCACAGAACGTGAGTATTCAATGCTCAAATTGAGATGGACTCTGTCCATAGACCGTAGGCTCTCTGCTTTTAAGGGAGGCCCCCCAAAAAGACACCGGCAGCAGCAGAAACGAGATTTGTGTTCTCAGACCAAATGGCTTCGGGTTGTATTCCCAGGCGACACAGTGTGTGCGTGTGTGTCTTGGAGCGTTTTGCTGTTCAGGTGTTCAGGGTGTATTGTTTGCTGTGCTTCTTGTTCTTTTTCTGTTTTCTTTTTTTCCGGTTCAGTGGTTTCAATCGGGGGGGGGTTGGTGTTGGATGTTTTTCGACGTGACAAAAAGCCCATGAGATGAACCGATTGCACCGACGGAGGTTAAAAAGCAACAAAGGGACGCAAAGAAGCGCCCGCAAATTATAACGGTTCAATAACACCAAGGGAACTGTTAGGTACCGCTGTGCAAACACTCCCGTCTCCATGACAACAACCCCCCCAACCCCCCTTCCCCAAACAAAACAACAAAAAACAAACAAAAGGACCACAACTGCGTACGTCCGCCTTCTCCCCCCCCGTCTCTCCGGCCATCAGCCCGTCGTTCTCCTCGCTCGCCCTTTCTCTCCCGCCACGCGGCTGAGCCGAGCTGACGGGAGAGGCCCGCGGGATGGGGTGCTGGGAGGGGGGGGATGGTCGGGGTTCAACCTTTGCAACCAAAAAAAACGAACGAAAATGCTCAGCGGTGACGGAGCCGACCCGATGGGCCGCCCGTCCCCCCCCCCCCCCTCTACCATGGTTCTTCAGCACAGCGGTAGAACGAGGCGACGCAGGCAAGGCCGACAAAGCCGTCGTGCTTTTCTGGTGTACCACAAAAAAAAAAAGTGTTGCCGCCGTCTTCGTCATCTGCCGCCGCCGCCCCGCCGCCGCCACCACCGCGCCGCCACCACCCGCCGCCACCACCGCCGCCGCTATATGTGGCCTGGTTTGGAGAGGTAGGCGATGAGCGCCACCACCACGCCCACGTAGACGCCGGTGCCGATGGTGATGGAGAGGGCGGCCAGGAACAGGGCTCGGCGGGACGCAATGTGGGCCATGGGGAAGTCTCCTTTGTTCACTGCCTTGCTGGTCTGAGAGAGAGAGAGAGAGAGAGAGAGAGAGAGAGAGAGAGAGAGAGAGAGAGAGAGAGAGAGAGAGAGGAGAGAGAGAGAGGAGAGAGAGAGGAGAGAGAGAGAGAGAGAGAGAGAGAGAGAGAGAGAGACGGAGAGGGAGGGGGGGAGGGCGGGAAAGAAAGAGGGAGGAAACAGAGGAGAGAAACAGAGAGAAAGAGGGAGAGAGAGAGGGGGAGGGAGAGAGAGTGATACAGAGATACAGAGAGAGGGAGAGATTGGTCAATCATGAAATGTATGTTTACATTTAACGAAATATATGGACTTGATAGGTTTCTGTTGTGGTTCATTTGTTTTGCTGTAATTTTATGTAATTGTTACACTGTTTTATTATTATTTGAGGTCATATAAATACAGGCATAGTTCTCTCATGCCAATAAGGCAATTGGAATTGAAATTGAATTGAGAGAGAGAGTGAATGAGAGAGAGAGTGTGCGCACGAGAGAGAGAGAGAGAAAGAGAGAGAGAGAGAGAGAGAGAGAGAGAGAGAGAGAGAGAGAGAGAGAGAGAGAGAGAGAGAGAGAGAGAGAGAGAGAGAGAGAGAGAGAGAGAGAGAGAGAGGACTGAGGATGTATGAGGAAAGTAGGCCATTTTTCTGAAGCCTGGATAATTACAGACGCAATTATTTCTCTGGTGATGAGGGGACAGTGGATTGAAAAGGGGGGATGGGACCAGGGGCAGATGGAAACGTGTCAGGTTGCACATTGCTTGATTAAGGGGAGTCCAAGACCGATGGAGGGAAAGTCGCAGGGAAAGAGAGATTTGAAAAACAAAGATATCATCGCGCCTTGGGTTTTAAATGCAGTTTTCGGTCTTCCTCGCTATACTGTGTTAGTGTATACTTGGAATAATTATACAATAAAGATTTTTTTTAACAATAATTAGGGTAACTCCATTTTTAAAATCTAGAGCTTAACAAGGCAGTGTAAGTGTACTGTTAAAATGTATTGTTACTTCACATATATAACCAGGTACATCCAGTAGGAATTAATTTCCTCTCTAACACGACTTGAACATATCAAATCATTATTTTATTTTCCATCACCGATGGATATCTTGTCTAGACATATCTAGATTAAAGAATTATAAATAGCAGCGATGCATGACTTGAATTGTTATTTTCTGTTTTTATGATCCGAAAGCCACAACAGATGACAATGTATCAAATTGACTGACCACCTTAATCAGAATACAATCTTTTGTCAATGCCCACACCAGGTTACCTTGGCATTAAACAATAATAAAATCAGTAGAATCAGAGAAAGTGAGTGCATCCTATCCTCCCTGATTTTGAATGATGCCGTCATGACCCAATTCTCTTCGACTGCATGTGTCATCAAACCCAGAACATTCCTTTGAAAACAGATTTTGTTTGTATCGTCTTTCTTTCGGGCATAAGGCTCATGCTTGCCTAACTTTACTGCATTTGAGAAAGTAAGACTGCGCTTTGTGGCTCTTCTCTCAAATGGCTCCAACTTCCACTATGCAGGATATTTGCACAAAAGATGTATGTGCTGGTTACCAACAACCCTGAGGTAGTTAGAGGTAGTGAGCTCTTTTCTAAATACTCAAAGTCGCAAATCAGGGTGAACACAGAATAAAATATTTTAATAATACCGTACATAAGTAAAAAGATAAAATAAGATAAAAATAGGTAGCAAAAAAAACTGAAATAGGTATAGAAGACTTAGAATAGTTAAAAGGAGGGATGGGAGACAAGGGTATGTATTAGTATTGAAATTATGGGAGTGTGCTAGCCTGTCGGATGTGGTTGGGGAGGGAGTGTGCTTCTCTGATTGTCTGAATGGACAGAGGAGAAGACCATCTCTTAAAATAAAGATTTGTTTCTTAAACGTGGATTGTTAAGCAAAGCCGTAGCTAAAACGGACTCATCCATGAACGGCTTGATTAAATATCACTCATAGCAACCGTAACCTGAAGGATTCTTTTTGTTACCCTGAAAGGACTCTCATGGGTGAAGGGTTTTGGGAAACACATCACAAAGGGCTACAATGCATCCTTCCTGTGCACTCAGCCACTTGTATTTGTGCGAGCATGAATATGCGACAAGACTTCATGAGATAGCGATAGGTCGGTGAGCGGCATTTAGTGTTTATCAGCTCATCCTCCACAGAGTGCTCGTAATGGGGGCCATTGAGTGAGATAGCATCGCTATAGCGACACGCATGGAGATGTCTTGTCACTTGTGAAACTCGATGAAACAATAGGAGATTCTTACAGTTGAACATGATCACACACACACACACACACACACACACACACACACACACACACACACACACACACACACACACACACACACACACACACACACACACACACACACACACACACACACACACACACACACACACACACACACACACACACACACACACACACAGATTACAGAAACACAGAGAGACAGACAGACTGACACATCACATGGCACGCACACACACTGACACACACACACACACACAAACAGAAATTCTTACATACAGACAGATATATAATGCACCACACACACACACACACACACACACACACACGCACGCACACGCACACGCACACGCACACGCACACGCACACCACAGCACACGCACACGCACACGCACACACACACACACATGCACAAACTAACGTACACACACACACACACACACACACACACACACACACACACACACACACACACACACACACACACACACACACACACACACACACACACACACACACACACACACACACACACACACACACACAATAGCCTTCGTGTTGGCCAGATAATACAGTTGGTAGGTCCTTCAGGGTTGATACTGTGTCCCGGCCAGATAATGTCACATGGGCAGAGATTAGCATGACAAGAGTGGCCGGTAAACTCTGGGCTCTCCGCAGACGTTTCAAAGCTGAAAGAAACATTTACCCGCTTTACCAAACAAAACATTCATCCTATTAGTGGAATTAATTAAAACTCTATTCTCTCTGCCCAAATGAGAGTCTGAAGCCTTGTTTTCCCCGGACAGCGACAGTGCTGCGTTATCATCGTTGGCTCTCTTGGAAGCGGAGTCTGCAGCCTAAAAGAGTAATACTAAGGTCTTCTCAGAGCACTCTCCCCACAATAAAGAAGAGGGAAATGACTCCAGTCTCCAGGCAGACAACAATAGACTTTGTCTGGGGCGTGTCCCAAGCTCTTCGAAGGCCCCCTAGATGGATGGCAATTTGATGAAAAATCGGGTGGCATGGGGCTCTGTCAGTTCCAAAGGATGAGTTGGAAACATCACCGTCAGACCCCTTGATTTGCCAAATTTCAAAGAAACATGCATTGTTCCAAGGACATCTTTCAATATCAAATTGATTCACTTTTTATCGATATAACTAGTGGGTTGGTTTCATAGTTTGCCGTTTCTGCATGCAAAGAACAAAAACAGTCTTGATTAATGTTTGAAGTCAGCAATCAAACGTTAATTATGTTAGCCAATGTCAACTTTTTTGTATCCTAATTTGGCTTGGTCACCAAGGCCAAAGCTTCCCCTAAACTAAGTGATTCTGCTGCTGTGCCTGCCTGCTTCTCCAGGCCCTATCTAGGTCAATGCTGGCAGAAAGCCAACGTTATTGGAGGGGCTTGAGGGATAACACGGGGTGGTCAGTGTATTCGATGGACACCAAACCATATTGGCTTGTTTGTGGACTCCATTACAGTCCTATAACCCGTTTGTGGCTTTCCCCTGCAGTGAGGCAGGAGAAAGCACAGCGCCAAAGCTGCTACACAGTTCATCCCTGATGTCGGCTCAGTGCATCAGGTGTCGTGGTAACCAAGTTACAGCCCCATGAAACGTTTTCTTAAGAGACAAATTCCTTTAGCGACGTCAATTTTCAATCACTGTTAACGTGCAATCTGTAAAATCGTCGATCATCACGTGTTCATGTGCTGAATATTTGATCTATACTAATTCTCGAGTCTTCCATAATTGTAACACAATTGAAAACAGAAATGGTCCGAGTGATTTAGTGAACTATAAAAGCAAAGTGCACATGGTGCTCGCCCATTGCTCGACATTCATCTTGCTAAGAAGCAGCGGACGACAGCTGGTGAACGGAGTGGGTTTAACGCGAGAGACATCACTCCATAACTACGGCCATCTCTTCCACATAATTACCCAGGAAGACTCAAATTAGCTCCTCCAACAAGATTATAGACAGACTTCATCTGCCTCAGAGTGCTGCTGTCGTCAGATCAGACGGCAAAGTGTGTACGCCCCTGGTCATTCATTGAAAAAAACAACATTTTGGGTTCCAGGGGGAACCAGGTGGAATATCTTGCTGTTTCTATGCATGATGTATACTGCATATGTGTGTCTGTTTCTTATTGTGGGTGTGTATGTGTGTCTGCCCATTGGCACAAATGAAAAGCATTAAGATTGTTTATATCTTTGTCGGTGTGGGTCGATGGAAACAGTTGTTGTGTGTGTCTGTGTGTCTGTGTGTGTGTTTGTGTACAAGTTTAAGGAGATAACAGATTTCTACTCCGCTTTTGCCTAATGGACCAGGGAAGTAGTAACTGAAATGAAGAATATATCAATGCTTATTTTAGTGTGTGGAATGTAAAATACATCATGTGGGCTGTATTGCCATTAATTAACGGTGAAAGATAGTATTTATCTATCTCACTCTTTACTTCTGAATTACAAGTTATGTAAAATAGTATACGTTTGAGTCCCGGGCTTGTTAACATTATAATTTTTTGAAAGAAGCTCTTACTGCCCTAGTATTTTCGGGGTAAAATGTATAATTTTATATTCAACCAAATAGCGGCTGGGTTAAAATGGTTCTGATGTTATCCCTGATTAAAGACCTGAATAAATCAGTAGCGAGTAGAACATTTTATTATTTTATCGACATTATTTTCACCGTGAACCTATTAACGCTATCTCTAATCATTTCAACTTATTTCTTATTCACGTTTCTGTTTGTTTTTTTGCTTTGCTTCTCCAATACCTTGAGAAAGTTACCCTTTTTAAAATGACAGCGATGGTCGCATTTAGGTCAGCTGGCTAAAATATTATCGACTAGCCCCGCTGGCTATTTCCACAAATTCCTACGATCCACAGCCTGTACACACACATATATACACATATATATACATATATATCTATATACTGTATATAGATACACCTGTCCTACTGGTGTATGATTAGCAAGACGTATACAGCCGTCCCCACAGCTGGGGTGCGGGATGCGTGCCGGTGCATCCGTGTGTGAACGGGGCACCTGTTCCCAACCCCCGCTCCGGCCAACAGGTGCGCCACGGGCCATGCATGATTCATGCAGCAGACGTCCCCGGTGCATACACGGGCCTGCATGTCTGCGTTTGTACATCTAATTCGCGGTTTTCTCCTCGCGCGCGTGTGTGTGTGTGTGTGTGTGTGTGTGTGATTTTGATTTTGTGTGTGCATGTGATGTCCTTGTTGTTTTTATTTGTTTGTCTTTTGCCTTTGGTTGTTTCAGTACACGCACACTAGTTAGTTTGGTTGTGTGTGTGTGAGAGTGTGTGCGTGTGTGTGTTTCTGTATTCAAATGCATGTGAGTATGCATGCGTATGCATGTGTGTGGGAAGACGTGTGTGTGTGTGTGTGCGTGTGTGTGTGTGTGTGTGTGTGTGTGTGTGTGTGTGTGTGTGTGTGTGTGTGTGTGTGGTGTGTGTGTGTTGTGTGCATACATATTAAAGTATGTATGTTGTGCTTGCGCGCATGCGTGTGTGTGTGTAGCATGCATGCCTTGCATGTGTGTGAAAAGACATATGTGTGTTGTGTAAGCGTGCGTGTGTGCGTGTGTGCATGTGTACATGCGTGAGCGTGTGTTCGTGTGTAGTGTACCCATGCATGCTTATTGTATGTACGTGTGTGCATGTGTGAGGGTAGTCTATGTCTGTGTGCGTGCATGTGGAAGTATGCATGTTGTGTTTGCGTGTGTGCGTGTGTACGTGTGTACGTGTGTGCATGTGCGTCCATGTGTGTGAGTGTGAGAGAGTCTGAGCAGAGCTCTTCTTACCCCCTGTGAGAAGTAGAAGGCTGCTATCCCCAGAGGCCAGAAGCAGCAGAGCATGGAGAAGATAGCCAGGCCCAGGTGGTCTCGGGGAGGGACCACTATGAAGTTATCTTCACTCTCGCTATCGCTGGAGCAGTCCGTCTGCAACCACACACACGCACACACCAACAGACACACATTAGTTACACCGCTATGAATTGCCAAGCAAAGACATAGATTTGTCCTTCGTTGTAATTCATCTTATGTTATACATTTACCTGGAGCTTATTTTAACCATGTTTAGACTATGGTTGTGATGATGGTTGATTGTTATAGCGTGAGTATGTTATCAGTTATGGTTGAATAATAGTAAAAGTTACCAGTAATAAGTCTATTACTAATGTAATTCATTGTATTTGTCAACTTTTTCAAACAATAACTTATACTGATAATAATACATGTTAATTTAATAATTTATGAATCATGCTTCGAATGATGTTCTACTCAGATCTTGCAGAATGGAAACGGATGGAAATGGATAAGCTAAACCTTAAAAAATCAAGAAAAAGAATGCAATGCAACAGCAAAAGACGAAAAGGTGATCGATACAATTCTCGAGCATTTACTAAATGGCAACCACTTTGACATTCAAAGCAAATACCACACCAAGTGACAGACCACGATGATAAAGAGGCTACTAAATCATAAAAACTGTGTGGGCACAACAAACCAAAAAAGAGAATGATGCTACAAGGCTTACAGCTTACAAAACCAGCCCTTTGAATGCAGAATCCTTCACTCACAGGAATAGCACAACAATGGCATGTTTACTGCCCATTACTGTCCAACATATCACCGTGGAAACAACAGATGGTATTAGAGGGAGAAAACAACAAATAATAATCTGCATAATGCTGCACCACATGTAGAAGGTAAAAGCGATGATGAATCAAACAAGCTCCCCGTCTATAATGTATTTGTGTCTCTACTTCACGCTCCAGGCGTGTTTGGTTGCCTGTGCAACTCTGACGGGCTCACCTCTGAGCAGTGTGCTGTTTGGGGGGCCCTGATGGGGTTATGAAATCTGTCTAGTAAGCGATGAACAATCGGTGTGTGGGTTTGGTCGGGTGTTTTTTTATTTTTTTTTTACAAATTTACAAGATGTATTATGAGACACATGCCCCGTCCTCCCTTATAGTTTCATAAAGGACACACACACTTTGGCGCCTGCACATGCACACGCACAAACACACACACGTACACACACAACACACAAACTCACAGACACACAGACACACAGACACACAACACACACACACACACACACACACACACACACACACACACACACACACACACACACACACACACACACACACACACACACGTATACGGTTCATCGTCTTGACAACACAAGGCAGACTAATCATTGCAGAGTTCTCGTCCGTAGCGAGATGCGCTTGTTATGTTATGACAACACGTTTTCTTTCCCCGTTGAAAGCCATTAATCAGCAAACATCTGTAAGGGATTACGCTAGGGGGGGATAGTGCGGGTTTAGAGCGACGTGGAACATGAACAACAATGAAAAAATGGAGGCGTAGGAAATATTGGCCGGGGCGTCAAAACCATGGAGGGAGAGAGGGGAGAAAATTCCAATGTTAGGAAGGGGAATGCACACACTGCCATCACCTGAAGCTGTGCGGGAATTGAATAGAACAAGGCGTCTACATGAAGCAGGGAGTGCTAGCCCTGGAAGCATTGAGCTATAGTGTTTCTGTGGGGAAGACGGCATCTGTTGGGAACTGGAGGAGGCTCAGAGTCACTCACACGTTTGGGTGTGACTTAAAGAGTTATCTAGAGTCTTATAGCTGAACAAATCTAATTTGGGATGGGGTTACACTTTCTTTCGCTTCAATGCGGCTGGAGGTGTGGATCCATGTGCATGTAAATGGCGAAAACGGAAACCACAAAGTCAGCCAGCACTAGTTACGTTTTCTTGGGGGGAGTCAAGATGAAACGTCCTGCCCGGACACTGACGTTCTTAGAGAAGGTGTCTATAAAGGTTGCCAATCATTAAGCTTTTTGTTTATCAGGCTCTGTGCCGTCTCCCACCAGAAGTTCTGCGAGTAGGACTGCTGGATCTGACATTGTGTTTGGAACGAACCAAATGCCACGTATCAATTGAAATTGGGTAAACCCATTCAATGTTGGAAGACTGAGATAGAGGTATACGGTTGCAATACATAATTATACTACTTAATTTCCCCTGTCAACTCGGCTTGGCTATGCCTAGAGGCTACCTGATATTAACATCAAGGTATTCACGCTGTCTTGGAACATAAACAGGTACACAAATGCAATGGTCCAAACGCTTTTCTATTATATGTACGTGTGTTAAATACAAACAAACATCCGACCAATTAGACGGTCTATTGCAATAAAACAAATCCAACCAATAAGAGTGGCTAAACCCATGGAACAGACTATATTCCATCCAATGAGTAGGATGGAAGCTGGTACATACAAACATCTGACTAATTTGAGGGACTAAACCTACGGAATTCAACAAATTCTGACCAATGAGACGAAGGGAAGCTGTGTTACGGACCAGCGGCCAGCGTACCTGACACAGCAGCAGAAGGATCATGATGTTGGCCTGGTCAGGTGTGAGCGTCAGGTCATCGAAAATCGGCTTCAAGGTTAGGGATGGCCTGAAGCCCATGAAAACTGAAAACCCACCGCACTCCTGCAGCCAGTGTGTCTCAAATGGATAATCCATGCACGTTCAAGTTCAAGTCCATGTCTTGTTTAGTCAGATGCACTGAACAACACACAGTCAGACTTGAACATTCACTGGTAACTACCTATTTTGTGAAAATGATTCTAGAATGACCAAATAAAAAAATATGATATATACTGTAGATATAGAGACATATACTAATAAGCAATATGCACTTCAGGGGGGTAATAATATAACAGAATAAATAAATAATAAATAAATCCAATTATATACAAAACCTCAAATCCAATTATGTTCATTTCCAGATATGTGCCAAAGTCAATGTTGTAAGCAATAACAAGCTACAACATAATAACACCATTATCTGCTATTAGCCTACTCCAATTATTGTACCAGGCAAATATTACAAACTCACACCTCCTTGCCGATGGAAAAATAACAAAAAATAAAACCACAACTTGGAAGAAAAACAAGCTTGAGGATGTTTTTCAGATTATGGAAACGAACCATTAAACCGTTCTTGAATTATTCCTTCGAGTAATGGTTCTAATATTTCCCTTGTTCCGCGTGTTTCTAACCGATCCCGGGCCGGTGGTCCTATGGCAACGTGCGCCGCCGTCGACGGCTGCCCGTGAGCGCCTGTCGGGGCCGCTTCCTGTCACCGGGGGCCACCGCCCTGACAACTGACGTCCGGCAAATTGATGGTTTTACCACCGCGCCACGACAGCACGTCCAGGAAGAGGCCGTGTGTAATTTATTTGTTGCCAAATTTCCTCCCAAACCTTGAAGCATCCCTTCCGTCTCCCATTCCATTTTTTTTGTGTCCATGGCCGTTACGTCCTCCAATCACTTTGTATTCGGTCATTATTATGATTATCATTTGTGTTGTTGGTAAAATGCTTGGTGTGATGTGTGCGTCAGTGTGGACGTGCTGCTGCAGTCATCCGGTCAGAAAGAACAGACATTTGTTCTGCTGTTTATGGAGTGAATGATTGATAAACAAGACGAGTATAATCATAATTAATATGATTAAATAGTATTATTAGTCAAATAGTAGTAGTATTCAGTAGTAGTTGTAGTAGTAGCAGTAGTCATTTTACTGCAATATTTTTGAATCTTTAACATTTCTCCTTGCATCTGAAGGGAAGCATTTCCATTGAAAGTCCATTACAGAATGTGTGCTGCTCTGGCCCAAATAATATATGGGGAAATAAAGCGTGTGTGTGTGTGTGTGTGTGTGTGTGTGTGTGTGTGTGTGTGTGTGTGTGTGTGTGTGTGTGTGTGTGTGTGTGTGTGTGTGTGTGTGTGTGTGTGTGTGTGTGTGTGTGTGTGTGTGTGTGTGTGTGTGTGTGTGTGTGTGCGTGCGTGCGTGCATGTGGCATGACAGGGGTGACCCTGTTTGACTTGGGGTCAAACACAGCCACTGAGGACTCAAACCATAAGCTGGAGGATAAGGGAAAGTCAAGCCAATCTACAACCTGAGCAAGTTAAGGACTTGGCATTAAAACAAATTATGCTAAAAAGTAAATTATGCTAATTCAAAGGACAATTATGCAAACAGGCATTAAATACAGCTAAAATGATTTTTCACAGAAACAGATTTCAGCTGTTTTGTTTAGATTTATTCTGTATGTTTTTAACTGCTGAGGGAAAAAATGCCGATATTTTCTTTTAAGTCTCCAAGACAACACGTCTCGTAGTATTCAATAAAGACGCCCGTAGGAATATTTCCATTCATCCGTCGCTGTTGGTTTTCTTCACAGAGACACCGCCTCAGAAATCAATAGGCACGGTCCACGTGCAACGTATGGCCTGGGCAGAAGGTCGCTGTTCAAAGTGATCTCCTGACGCTTCATGAATGAAAAGACAAAAATCCAAAGAAGAGAGCGCGACGAGAGAGCAGCGATCATCTCCGATTGGCCCAGAGTGTTTTCAACAACGTAAGGACAAGCACGCCCATATTTGGACAATCAATTCCAGCCTAGCCAAGAACAGGATGATCTTCCCTGTGAGGCTAAAACGTGATGCGCTATGGATGGCCTCGCGTGGCGAGGCTAGGTGTTCATTCGAAGATGTGCAGCGGAGAGAGGCCACCTCTCAAAAGGCCATCCGCTCAATCGATCGAAGTCTGTGGAATCAGTGGCCTCTTAACCGTCCACTCCCCAGCTAATGGACGGTCTCTACCAAAGGTCTATGATGCTGAGTCCCATCGGACCACAACTCAACCCCCACCCCCCCAACTCCCCTTATCTGTGCTCCCCACCGCCCACGCACCTTATGTTCCTGATCGTTATGTTAAGTTATGCCAGGGCAGGTCCTTCGTACCGGCACACACGCACACACACGCACACACACACAGACCCACACACACACAACCACACACAAAACCACCACACACACACACACACACACACACACACACACACACACACACACACACACCACACACACACACACACACACACACACACACACACACACACACACACACACACACACACACACACACTATCATAGTTGTCAGTGTTATTTCATTCATCTGCGGCCATGTGATTTGGTGCCTGCCTCAGCGATGGATGGAGACGGTTGGTTTTAAAACACATGCTTTAAGGAGCCGTTAATAACTCCGGATGTGATCCCGGGGTGGGGGTTGGGGTGGGGGTGGGGGTGGGGGGGCTGCTAGGCGAGGCGTAGGTGTGGTAAGCCTGTCGGAGCGACCTTGGTCAGACAGTGAATCATACAGGGCGTTATCTCCAGGGCTCGGTTCGCCGTCGCGATACATTACTCTCCTAACTCGCCATCATATATTTTAGGAGGAATCACCTGTTTTATTATGGGATGTAAGTTTTATAGGCACGGCCAGTTATGGTGGGAAATTGCCCCAAATGTCAGATATATGGTTCAGCATCAGAGAGCAAACTGGTGTGGCTGGGAGATATCGGGAGTAGTCAGTGACGATGAGACTCTGGAAGGAAATCACATCTCAACCATATATGTAAGATAACACAGCTAGGGGGAAGATTATCTTTCGATTACTTCCTCTGTCTTCGAGGACAAAACCTGACCCTTATTAATTTGGAGAGAAGTAACAGGTGGCTGTTTAAACAAGTGGCTCTCTCCGCTAATCCCTCCCCACCCCACAGTCCCTACACCTGGTGGGAGGGACTTCCACATTGAATTTATGCTATCTTCTGGAGAGTGACCTGTTTTAATAGATACTGTTCTGTGGAAACCCCCCCAGTATGTATCTCCGTTCCTGAGACCTAACACCTTGTTAACATGTAACCACACACACGCACGCACGCACGCACGCACGCACGCACGCACGCACGCACGCACGCACGCACGCACGCACGCACGCACGCACACACACACACAAACGACTGAGTCGAAAATTGGAAGGAAAACGAACACATGAAAACAGACACGGCATGCGTCCTAATTTATGTTGTAGGAGGGGACTCCAGATGGTTTTGTCTTCATTAAAATGCTGATTTAAGCCTTCCCCCCGGTACCGACATCTGTGAGTAAACACACACTCTGTATCAGAGTGCACTATTTAACTCAAAGCCACGTCCCCTTCTACGGGTTACAACTACACTACTTGTTTAATGCCCTCGTACGACAGTCTGCCCCCCCCACCCTCCCCCCCCCACCAATTATACACACAACACGCATACAAAACAAAAGTAAAGCAGCATCAAAGTACCGCCTGTACCAGACAAACTGGAATACAATGCAGACCCAAAACACAGCATGATCTTGTTTCCTGTTTGTTTGTTGTTGGATTTTATTGCTTGTGTTATCCCCTCACTGCAAGCCATCGCGGATTATGAGCCTGAGAGCCACCCAGAAAGTAGTGCGACTCTGGGGATCAACAAACACCACAAACTATAGCGGATAACTATATGCTGAACCGTCGGGCGTGAGTGTGAACCGCTGTCCGTCTTGTACTCGGGCGGAGATATGTATGTGCGTGTGTGTGTGTGTGTGTGTGCGTATGTGTAAATGTGTGTGTGTGTGTATGTGTGTGCGTATGTGCGTATATGTGTGTGTGTGTGTGTGTGAATGTGTGTGTGTGTGTGTGTGTGTGTGTATGTGTGTGTGTGTGTGTGTGTGTGTGTGTGTGTGTGTTGTGTGTGTGGGGGGGGGGGAGTTGCATTGAGCGCAGCGCTCCCAGACACCGCTCGTACGCTTTTGATTGGTCTGCGATGGCGACGGCAGTGGCGACAGCATTAGCCTGAAGTGGCTACCATCCGTGGCTCTACAGGTAAAGTGATTAGCCCGTGGCTGTGGCCGTGTAGTGGAAGATTGCGGAGGAGCGAGACGGCGCTCAATAACATATTCACACCCGATGACTGGGTGACAAAGCTAATGGAGGGAGACCGACTAGGGCTTGGAGACCGCAGCGAAGGAGATGAAAAGGAAAAGCCGCAGGCAGGGTTCTTTTTATGGCGTGAAAAGTTTGCCGCCCTTTTCTCTGTCAGCCCGGTGATGTGAATCAAAAAGGAAGTGGAGGAAAACCCTAGAGGCCAAACAAAGTCATATTGGGAGCCGTGGATGAATCATAATAATCCAGCGACACCATCAACTAGTACATGGACGAAGAAAAATACAGATAGAACAGAAGAGACAACACAAAAGTCTGTAATGGTTTTGCACATGTACCCTCCCCCAGTGTGCTTTTGAAAAAGGGTTCACATGTAATCATTCAGAGGGAAAGCTGTGGGGAAGCAAAACTCATTGCTTTTAATTGTCATTTCGCAGAATGCAATGTTTATATTGTGTTGGTCTGTGTTGAAACATAATTAAAATAGTACTAGGCTGCCCTGCCAGTGTAGTTTTGCTTCTGGGTTTGGTCCAAATCATTTATTGGGGTAATCCATGGTTGGCTAACTTGAGGGGAAATATTGGCAGATTTAGCGTGCTCTGTGAATTGAAGGAGTGTAGTGCGGGATTCGGACATGGATGAATGACTAATAAGCCAAACTCACACATCACAAATTGCAACTGGCGTACGTGCTCAGAAAAAAATAAGGAAAGAAAATACCCCTACGTCGCTCATCGTACCAAGACTAAATGTGGTGTGAAAACCGTCTCATGAATAATAGCTAGAGATAATGTTGTGTAAAATAGTGACAAGTAATGTAATTGGGTATGTATGATGTTGAGATTGTTAGTATTCTTGTCATCTTGTGAGAAAAAAAGCTGTAAAAAATTGAAAATTACACGTTGTTGAAAGACTATCACTAAAGACTTCCTAATGCTTTCTGTTTCATAGAGTTGAAAATCCATTCTAAAACACATACACACACATATATATGTACTATATATATAGTGTCGAGGGTGTCCCTGAGCAACACACCAAACCCTAACTTCTACCGACGACGTGGCTGTCACCTTGCATGGTGGATGCCACCGTTTGTGTGTGTGTATCACTTTGGACCAAAGCGTCTGCTAAATGCCCCGTAAATACATGTTTATGTAAATGTGCACATGCATGCGTACACACACACACACACACACACACACACACACACACACACACACACACACACACACACACACACACACACACACACACACACACACACACACACACACACACACACACACACACACACACACACACACACACACACACACACACACACACACACACACACGTATATGGATATATAAATATATACACATTTTGTACGATCCGTTACTTCTAAGAAAAAAAAAAGCAGGCTTTGAAATCTGACAGGCAAAGCCACAGGGACGCTGAATTGAAATGATCCAGGAGATATCTGTATCATTTCCTGGTAAATGAGAACTGGAATACCGCCCATGGATTTCACTAGAAGGCGGCTGGGATCTTTATCCTGGCTCCTCGGCCACTATTCAGGCTTGGGTATGGTGCGTGCTCAGTGGCACAACTCCATATCTGATCCATAGAAGGAATCCAACGGCGGATCCATGGGAGAACCTCGGTTGGCCCCTACAGATCCTTCCCCTCATCAATGGCAGTGAAGGAGAGTCGGCAGCCAATGATAAAATAAGTTTTCTTTTAAAGATTGGATGACTTTTCTTGTAGAGAAGGTGGTCGACCTTGTTTTGGAGAATGAGTACGGAAATAAATCGTCAGGAGACTTTCACGAAAACACTGCAAAATGTGCAAATTAAAATCTCGGAACACACATACAGGAGATAGTGTTACAGATGGCAGACAAAGGGAAAACGATGCACCGTATGCCGTGATCAAATAATTTAGAAGAGATTTCTTCATGCGGGTGAAAACGAAAAGAAAATGGAAATTGCAAATACTAATGCTCAAAACGCACAGGATCACCCCAGCTGACAAATGGTTTGTGCTGTGATGGTTCCTGTTGCCTCCTGTTAAAGAATGGCTGAAGTGACAACATCCCCTCTCCTGACAGGGGCTTCCCGTGTCACTTCCTGCACCGGTCACTGCTTCCTGCATTGTGGCCATCTGTGTGTCAACATGTTGTGCTTCGCTGTGCTCTATCCTCCTCCGTGTCCTTCTGTCTAATAGGACATTTATGTCACAGAGTCACTACTTTGCATAATGTTTTTGTATCACATGAACAGAGATACAATTATATATATATATATATATACACACACATATTTATTTAGTTTTTCCTTCAATTAAGGTTTTAATATGTGTTATGGATATAGTTTAATCTCAGCTTCCGCGTTCATTGTTATATATTATAAACCCTGCAACACCACTAGAGCTGGTCATAAGATTTAAATTATTTAAAGACAATCTTATATAGGCCATTTAGGGTTGAGTTTTGGGGACAGCTCCAACTTTTTAAATTATTTACATTTCATTTGTGCAGGCCAAACTGTACTGGACAGATATGAAATAGGCTTAAAATCATCACAATCAGCTGTTTCCTTTTGGAAGTTGTGTCATCTCAAAATTCTGCTTGTTTTTATGAACAAAAGAATGAAAGGAGGAGTTTTGTAACATTTTTTAAAGAGTCTTTCTCGATTTACACAATGCTAGCACAATAAGTAATACTAACGACACTGCCAAATTTAAAATTGACTCAAGTTGACTCATTAAACAGTTCAATAACTATTTGAGTTGAGCCACAGCCAAATTTAATTAGAAGCCAGCATGACTTTGATTGTGACAACACAACGATGCAAGAAGACAAAGTAGGTTCAAAGTCAAACTGTCACAACAATTTGGACCGAGCCAGCTTCTGTCTTCAGCTTTGTCGTTCCTGTCAGTTCCCGCTTCTCAAGTTGGATCTTACGGAACTTAAGGTTGACTTAAAAGCGAGGTTTGTCTTTGGTCTCCAAGAACAGACTGTCATGCCTGTCTGCTACCCTTGTAGTGGTTGTACTCACTGGCACTGCACCGTCCTTTGGTGTTGATCAGGAGACAAACTGGTCTAGCCACGACAAAACTTGGACAATTTATCCTCATAGTTTGACAGTACAAGCTGCTTAAGGTTTTGCTTTACAGTTTCACAAAACTAATAATTACTCATATTATATGCAGGAGGGGTGAGGGGGGGTTAGCTCTATAAATATGAAACAAACGTACCATTTCCACATGCATTGGAATGAAAACAGTATGAGCAACTGCCGTTCATTTGCTTGTTGTTTGTTAAAAAGTCTATTTCTATTATTCTATTCTATGAAATCTATTTCAACCCCAGGTGTGTTCAACCAGCCAACACACTATACTTTACTTGCTGGGTTCTTCCATCATTCATCTGGCTGCACTCTCCCGCATCCAGGTGTGTTGGGACTATGGAGTACATTCATGAAATGGCTGGTCATGGCACATCCCACCTGTAAACACTGGCTCTCCTTCGGTCCTGAGTAGCTCTGGCCAGGAGTTCAAACCGCATCCGTAGAGACTTGAGTCAAAAGCAGTGAGGTATCTCACACTAGAGACCGATTTAGAGGCTGCAAATGCAGCGATACGGAGAGGGGCAGACTTAGTCATGGCAAAACAGCCGCCTCTTTCCTCTTCTAGCCTTGGATATCTTGTATTAGGCGAGGGGGGAAAGTAGAAAAGGAAATTTGGTGGTGTGCTTTTGGAAGATTACTTGGAGAAGAGAGAGGTTGTTCTCGAATGGCTAACACTGGGCGAGCAAGATAGAGAGAACACCGGAAGTGGTGTGGAAAAAATGAAGGCCTATTATTGTTGTGTCTAATGCGAACTAAAACGAATTCTCCTCTAAAAGATTTAGGCTCTGTGCAAGGCTACTGACGCAGAATGGACCAAGAGAACAGAGTAAGGATTTTCGGTGAATGGAGCCATTGAATCCCCTCGGCAGTAAAACCTCCAATAAGAAACCAAGAGTATAGACAATAAAATAAAATACATAGTGGGTTCAGATACAGGTTATCCACCAAAAGGTCTGCAGAGGGACATCTATAGGTCAGATAGTGGTTGTCTGGGATCAAACCCAGTACCTTTGGGCTGCCAGTCGGGACGCCCTGACCGCAACACTACCCTGCCCTCATACAATCTGATTACCGCAAACAAATCCTATCTAGCGCTCGTGTCATAAGTTGATGTATGTGGGCAATTACCTCCGATGCTCCAGTGAGTCCACAGCGTCACAGATGAGAAATGTCAAACATGGAACTAATAAGAGGTGGATGATCCTCTGTCATTAGGGCTGACACATATTAATATTACACCGATGATGGAATCAGGAGAATGATTGCCCGCAAGATTGTCCTCAATGGAAATGTTTTCTACCCGCTTTTGTTGCAATTTTTTTGCTTTCTTTTGTCGGATCCTAAGAAACCTTTCAATTAGACATGAGAGGTCAAGGGGTGATGTTTGTTGATGTCCATGCATACATATTCACAATAAATCGTTCTTATTTCTGTTAATAAATGCATCGTGCATTGTGGTTTATGCCAGTGGGATCTTGAAGGCTATCGGTGATCAAAGATATTACACTCCTGATGTGTTTTTAATTAGAATGTCTTAATCCTGAGGATTCTGTGTCTTACGGTACGCTGTATACACCTAAGCCTCCTTCTGTCGCTGAGCAGAGGGGGTTATTTTTATTGCTAGTCATAAATTGTGGATTAGAGCTATCATTCTCATGTAACAATAAGTATTCCTTCAAAAACTGTGATGGGCATATTATGAAATATTTAATGTTTTGCTGGGCTAAAGAACATCATGACGCCTACAAATGTTTTATGAATATTCATAATCCTTTAGCGATTTAGCATGACTATTACTCATTAAGGAGAAGCTTTGATCCAAAGTGACTTACGTTGGGTGTTAGGCATCTGTTAAGGATTTATTTCAAATGTATTTATTCATTAAACTTGTCCAACGCTGAAAGCTGACTGTTCTAGGCCAACTGTTATTCGGTATTAATGATTCTCAATAGTTATTTATTAATAGTTACTTTTCAATTATTTTTTTTGATTATGTGACACACACATACAGAATTTAACCTCGTTATGTAACATATTCTATGTTTATTTCTGTATCCTCATGCGTACTCTTCAAAAATGATAGTTTAACCTGCCACAAAGTATTGCAACACCTTTCATAGTACCCAAGGACGGCAAGGAGGGACTAACCAAGAAGGCCATTGGTCCATTGTGGGTTTGAAGGATGCGGCCTGAAGTCTTTTTTACACCTGGGCTATCCAACAACATTACTTTGGGTTGGTACTGCCATTACAGGATGCAAGCTAGCTCACACAAGTACAAAAACAACACAGAATCACAAGCAAAATAGACCATGTGTAGCCTTGCTTCTAACTTTCAAAGTACATTGTTAACTTTTCCAAAACAGTTCATAGCAGGAGATAAAATAAAACATCTATAGA
>OLKM01000922.1:90655-92433 GCA_900291075.1 Melanogrammus aeglefinus
CTCTCTCTCTCTCTCTCTCTCTCTCTCTCTCTCTCTCTCTCTCTCTCTCTCTCTCTCTCTCTCTCTCTCTCTCTCCTTCTCTCTCTCTCCTCTCTCTCTACTCTCCTCCTCTCTCTCTCTTCTCTCTCTCTCTCTCTCTCTCTCTCTCTCTCTCTCTCTCTCCCTCTCTCCCTCTCTCCCTCTCTCCCTCCCTCTCTCCCTCTCTCCCTCTCCTTATCTTCCTCCTTCGCTCTCTTTTCAATCACTTCCTATTATGCCAGGATTCTGCTCAGACCATTTGTACAATGATATATGGGTTTCAGGATTCAACAACACAGTGCAATGCCAAAGTGATTATTCCCGCATCCCCAACACTTATTACAATACTGTTACAGTATAGTACCATGATAGGGAACGGCCTATCAATATTTGCAACATAATTGAGATTGTAATCAAAATTGCAGTCTGCATTCCTAAATTCTAATTAACCAATCATTTAATATTGATATTGTTATTCTGCGAAGTGATACGGTGGCAGAAAATTGGATCGCCGTACCTCATTCATATTTTCTTGAACCCTATACAACCCCCACTCAAATGTTGTACTGCTTTTGCAGTCAATTGAAAAGTAATGCTCCACCCATACTCTGTGAGAAGCTATGCATATTTCTTGTCTCCCTGCGGTAACATTAAGGTGATCCATCATTCACGCACATTTTGTTCGCCTTGTTAGGTCTGTGTTTGCTGCACTTTCAAGACTAGGAGTAAAGAACACATTTATACTCACACATACACACACGCTTGAACTATCGCACGCACACATGTATGCATTCCCTGACACAAATACACACACACCCACACACACAGTCCAATTTTAATGCAACATATTTCTTCTGCAGCTATACCTGCTGAACTCAAGAGTCTAGAAATATATTGGCCATTTCTCCCCTGGGCTTACAGCCTTGAGATGCAAGAAGTGCACACTGCACTTGATCTATAGCTGGAGGACTTTGTTTGGGGGAAAAGCATGATTAAATAGCTATATATATATTTTAAACAGGGGGCTCAAAATGAATGGTTTCCTGCCTGTGTCCTCATCGGTGAATTTTTGGATTTTCTGTACGAAATCATCAGAGGCACCAAAAAGGCTTTTTGCTCTGAGACAAACACAGATTCAATCGGCCCAGTGTGCGCCGCACACGGACGCACAATGGCGCTGCAACGACGTCCTTCACCCCTGAGCAGACGAGGCTAAATCCCACACCCGCACCACCCCCTCCACCACCCCCTCCACCCTTCGCCCCATTCTGCGCTGTTCAGTTCACTCATTCAAAAGCCTCTTCAAACAAATACTAAAAAAAGCTCAAAATACACTTGTAACATTGCCACTGACGATGACACACCTGCGCCACTCTCGTGCCGTGATCAGACCACGGCTCCTCTCTCCCTGCTATTAGTCAGTGAGGCTCTGGAGCATGTTTTGAGGGGCTGTCATCATGAATCCCAATCATACTCAGTGTTGCTGCGTTGGCGCAGCGGTCGTGTAGGGAATGAGACTTCTGAGAGTCAATAAGCTCAGACAGCGGAGCTATGAGCGATGGAGGCGCGTCAGAATCAGCGTAATGGAAATAAACGTGGTTCTGCCTTCCCTATCTCTCTCCCTGTGGGATGTGTGCGTGTGCGTGTGCGTGTGTGTTTGTGTGTTTGTGGGTCTGTGCACATATGCCTGAGTGGGTGTATTTTAGGAAAGGCAATGTGACAAAGAGACAAAGAGAGAGACAGAGAGGAGGAGAGAGAGA
>OLKM01000922.1:93130-95630 GCA_900291075.1 Melanogrammus aeglefinus
TCCATGACGACGCGCAAAACCCGCCCCTCGGCAACCAAGACGTATACGAGTGTAGAGGCTTGTACAGTGCTGTTAGCCACTGGTCAACACATGTTCACAAAAATACACGCACACACACACACACACACACACACACACACACACACACACACACACACACACACACACACACACACACACACACACACACACACACACACACACACACACACACACACACACACACACACACACACACACACAATCACACAGCTTGCCAATCAAAGGGCCGACCTCTGATCCCCGGAGCTGAGGAGAGCTATTACCAGGCCGGCGTCGAAGGCCAGATCTGCAGGATGCTGGCAGCGGCGATCACTGAATACTAATGCTTCTTATCAAGCCGCCCATGTTTACCAACGCCGGGCCTGTGTGTGTGTGTGTGTGTGTGTGTGTGTGTGTGTGTGTGTGTGTGTGTGTGTGTGTGTGTGTGTGTGTGTGTGTGTGTGTGTGTGTGTGTGTGTGTGTGTGTGTGTGTGTGTGTGTGTGTGTTGTGTGTGAGACCTGGTAGTTTCCTATTAGCTGAAGTCCTGGCATGGTAGACCCTATCCAAATAATGATATTTACTTTGAGGTTGCCAAAGGCTTGGAAAATATTGTTTCACTCTAAAACAATGCTGGATGGTCGCTGTCTGTTGACATTGGTCCTCATACTGGTAAGCCAGCAGCGAAATGTGTCTAAAGGACAACACAAAGTGTGCCTTGTTCTGTTCTGTGGAGAGGTGTCCAGAGAGGGAGAGGAAAGTGATGAGCACCTGACACCCAAAACCACACACACATCTTTCACCAAACAACCTGCATCAAGTAAGAGTCAAACTGGTCCCGATGTCATAATCCACTTGGTATTAACAACACCTCCACCACCACCACCACTTCTTTTCAAGAGCTGCTGACGTTTCGTGCTAACCTCTCTTGTCTCCTGCTTGTCTGCAGTGCTGCTACATTAAAGCTGTTGCTGCATTGGGGGGGGGGGGGGGGGGGGGGCGGGGGGGGGGATGCCCACGACCACACTTCAGACAGACACCACACACACACACTCACACACACCCACACAAACAAATACACCAACGCATTCACACACAGACTCACATGCAATCACGCAGACGAACGTGCTCAGACTCTCCCACACAATATAGGTAAATTCGCCAAAGCCTGCAGGCACACACATGCACCAACGCAATCTCAGACAACCACACTGACAAACATACACACGCATGCAACTCCCAAAGGCCCTTCCTCTCGTCTCGCTTGTGTCCTACACCCACCCACCCCTCTGATGGCCGGTGGGCCCCTCTCACCTGTGGTCAGGCTCATCAGCTGCTAAAGGGCCACCTTGATGTGCAAATGTTCCGTTCAGAAGGAGCGGGCACCATGAATAATTCAAAGGAGGGAGGCCATCGATAGCATTCACTCATCAGGGGGCTGCTGTTTGTCGCTGATGGGCCGGCAGGACTGAGCCATGGACCCTGGATGGACTTGCCCTCATTGGCTAACGGTTGTTACGGGGGTCAACCTCCCTGATGATGACATCATCAGAAAGACACTGCTGGAGACCTGAAGTTTTCTGTTTTGTTTAGTTTTTAATTTGTGCATTTTCACCAAATAGCTGATGATTCTGAGTGGGATCTGTTCTATGTTTTATACCTGTCATTCTACCTTCACCTACTGGGAATTCCTGTTACTTTTCTGAGACTGCTTATTGAATCAGAAAACGCAGTTCCATCAAATCTTGTCAAGTGTGTGTGTGTATCTGTGTGTGTATGTGTGTGTGTGTGTGTGTGTGTGTGTGTGTGTGTGTGTGTGTGTGTGTGTGTGTGTGTGTGTGTGTGTGTGTATGTGTGCCTGTGCGCGTGTGTGTGGTGTGTGTGTGTGTGTGTGTGTGTGGTGTGTGTGTGTGTGTGTGTGTGTGTGTGTGTGTGTGTGTGTGTGTGTGTGTGTGTGTGTGTGTGTGTGTGTGTGTGTGTGTGTGTGTGTGTGTAAAGAGGGTAAGGCATGTGAGAGAGACATGATACAGTGACAGTGTGTGTGAGAGAGTGATAGACAGAAATAAATGTGAGAGAGGGAGAGAGAGAGTCATAGGGAGAGAGAGGGAGGGTCATAGTGGGGGAGAGAGTGCTACTCTAGTTGTTGCCTCCAGTATTTCTGTATGTTCATTTCCAGGCAATGTTTTCTTTGTGCCTGTGGGTGCCATGCCTGTATTAAGTAATTAAATAAATGTAGCCAATAAAAATGGAGAGAATAGAGCCTAATAACACTATTATAATTCTGCACGTAGGACCAATCAGACGACAACCTCTGTAAAACCAGTCAATTAGGCTACACATTTAAATGTCAACGTGCTCGTGGGGTAACCAAGCAGTACCCAAGGGGTCGGACCCACCTATCAGACCCCTTGGCCTCGGCTGCCACAAGTGGTCAAATAAATAACCCCTATAAAGAAAAAAACGAACACAGGCTACAGAAAA
>OLKM01000922.1:100630-115630 GCA_900291075.1 Melanogrammus aeglefinus
ATTTTGTCCCATTGCAACATTTTAGCCTTCAGCTGCTGCCACCATTCATGATGAAAAATAAACAAGCTATTCAAAAATGCCGCAAACGTACACCTACGCACACACGCAGCCATTTCTGTCCCTAACCCTGAGCCCTACTGTTCAGTATGTTGTGCGTCTCTCTCTCTCTCTCTCTACAACCTCCACCACCAGCCCCCGCTCTACCATCCTCCCCCCACCACCACCTCCATCACCCCCCTCCCCCACCACCACCTCCACCCATCCCTCCTCCATCACCCCCCTCCCCCACCACCACCACCTCCGGCAACACGGGATGTGCAGGCATTGATGGGCCGAGGCATGCGGTGCCGCTGGGAGTCCTTTCAAGCCACACAACATTAGGGCTGTGAGTTGCTGTCCCCTGGCTCTGGTGAGGGACCTCACGGCTCCGTCGGACGCATGACAGACAGACGGACAGACGGACGGACGGACGGGAGAGGATTGTGGGTGTGTGTGTGTGTGTGAGTGTGTGGGGGGGGGGGGGGGGTGGGCTGGGGTTGGTGATAATGGTAGATTCTTGCGTGAAAATCTTGTTTTCAACGGGCTTCATCTCGTCTTCATCGTACCGTATCCATCCATCGACCCCCAACCCTCTGCTCCCGCCTCACTCTCTATTTTTTCTCATTCTTGTCACTTTCTCAGCTCTCCCACCTCCACTGCTCTCTCCCTCTCTCCTCTCTCTCTCTCTCTCCGTCCCAGTGCTCCAGTCACCATTAACTGATCAGGAGGGAACATGCGGTGGGGGTGAGGGGGGGTAGTGAGGGGGATGGGGGGGGGGGGGGGGGGAGCGAACGAAGAGAGGAATACAGATGAGAGGCAGAGAGGACAATAAAGTTTCAGGGGCCATTACTTTCTGAGCGGTGTCTCTCTCTCCCTCTCTCCCTCTTTCTTACTCTCTCTCTCTCTCTATCTCACGCTTTCTCTCTCCTTCTCTCTCCTTCTCTCCTTCTCTCTCCTTCTCTCTCCTTCTCTCTCTCTCTCTCCTTCTCTCTCTCTCTCCTTCTCTCTCTCTCTCCTTCTCTCTCTCTCTCCTTCTCTCTCCTCTCTCTCTTCTCTCTCTTCTCTCTCCTCTTCTCTCTCTCCTTCTCTCTCTCTCTCCTTCTCTCTCTCTCTCTCTCTCTCTCCTTCTCTCTCTCTCTCTCTCCTTCTCTCTCTCCTTCTCTCTCTCTCTCCTTTCCTCTCTCCTTCCCTCTCTCTCTCCTTTGAGGAGACCATGGTGTTCAAGGCTGCTTCAAACTTTGCCTGAAATTTAAACTGGATAGTGGCAATGAAGAACCACATTAAAATAACTTATAATGCTGTATTCCTTAGTCACAACAATAGAGCATATACTCAAACGAAGAGTGACTTTCGTAGCACGCAGAGCTGTTAAGCCTGTGTATTTCCAAACAAGCTGGGCTCTGGTTTATGGCCCCTAATTGTTTTGTTTTGAAAAAAGGCAATATTTTAAACGAAAATGTGCTCTCCCTGTTACTCTTCATAAACGCCAGCCTGCAATATCTCTGGCTCTGTGTGACATGCAGGAGTGCCCGACCTTTTACTTAGCCTCTTCATTCTGCTAATGCTTTTGGTTGATTTCACCTTATGCCGCACATCTCGCTTTGTTTTTGTTGGTTGCTGATTGGCTGATCCGTCTGGTAATGGCTGTGTTTTAGCTGTAATGGAGAAAGAAATAAAATCCCTTTTATTGCTCTTTTTTTTGCAACTATTTTTTATTGAATACCACATACACTTAACCCATTTTATGACGCCAGCACCAGAGTGTTTCATTAAGCGCAAAAAATACCAGTGGCTCCAGTTTAAACAGAAAAAGCTGCCAGGTTAAAGACAGCCCACGTTGTGAGAACAAAAATAGCACTCCTCACCCCACCCCTTGCTATTGAAAGAAGCATCAGGCGCACTTGTACATTGTCAACACACAGAATCTTTGAACAAACGGCCCCTGCTGCTTTTAAGGCCTGCTAGCGAAATACATAAATAGCTACAAAGGGATGGTTGTATTTGATATAGTGCTTTCCTTACCAAGGTGACCCCTGCCGAGCACTTCAATCAGCTGTGTTCATCCATAGCGACACACATTCTCACACCGAGCGGTGGTGTCCACCATGAAAGGCCGTTAGCTTCATATAGGCGGTGAGGGTTGTAAGGGGTCTTGAACAGGGGGCTAGCAGCAGGAATCAAATGGGTTGACTGTTATTGTAGCAGTGTTTGTTGCTACACGCTGCAACACTCCACATAGGCTTTTGCTGCTTTTGTAAATGATCGGAGGAGGGAAAATTACAAGTGGGAAGTCTCCGACCTGCGTGTGTTCGAACCACTGAGGACGCTCCCGCTAAACTACAAGATGACAAGTGTACTCCTTATCTCTCTTACTTTGCAGATTCGAACACAACAATGTCTCCCCAGAATGATGAAGAATTACTATACCCAAACCCCAAAAATATTACAAATATAACAACCAGTATCCAAACTACTAGTATCAAAACTATGCTTCCAAATCGAATGCTGTCGTTGCGATATGACGTTGCGATGTACACACCATAGAGCTTTTCCACAAAGAAACATGCAGTGCGTTCAGAAACACTGTGTAAAGGAGCAGGTAAGGGATTTAGGAAGAAGAATGGCCACAATGACATTGTTGGCATTCTGCTCCCAGTACCTTTCAGCTGGGAGCTAGACAGCCTAGCTAGCCAACGAAAGGGGATATCTGGACAGGTTTGTCCCGAGGTGAAGACTGTCATCCTGCTAGCCAAGCCAAGAACAATACCCACTGACAGTCCAACTGCGGGGGAGAGAGGAGCTGTCCCTGGTGCTGAAGGCGAAAGGACTTTGGGGAGATTATTTTCTTGAAAGAGTCCTTTCTGTCTTTTACATTTGGTAGAAACGGTCATGGGAGATTATGAGGGGGAAGCACTTGAGCTGTCAAAGTAAATTGTTACCCAACATGGGCTCCAGCTCCCCAGCGCTGGCCCAAATGCACAATTGATTTAGGCGGAAGCTTTCAAAGATTCAGCTGGAATAGCTTGACTTCTGCTACGAGTCCCACCATGAGCACATGTTGTTTTTCATGCCCGTTATCCACTGCTTTGACCGCTGCAAATGGCTCTCTTCTAATCAGCCTCGCGGGGATGCCATCAAGATATAGAGATTTAAGCCTCCCTTTGTCGTCTGGAGTGATACTTTGTCTATTTTCTCTTCTTTAGCCTCCAAGGAAAATAGGATTCTGTCATCTTTGATTTCCTACAGAGATGTATTGGTCCACCCCCCCATCCCATTATATTATATTCTCTTCTTTAGCCTCCAAGGAAAATAGGATTCTGTCATCTTTGGGTTCCTACAGAGATGTATTGGTCCACGCCCCCCGCCCCCCCAGCCCATTATATTATATTGATCTGATTATTAAGTCAGTCTATGCGTGTCTCATGTCTCAAATGGGTAAAATGTGAATCTGTATGGAGTAAGTCTTTTGAAGTGAAAATTGTTGCCAATTTCAGTTGTATCAATGCAGTAATGCAGTAAGTATAACTTGCATTAAACATGTATAACTTGCATTAAACACGTTGTTGACACGCAAAGTCAACTAACCATGAATGTTATATACAGTTGTTTCTACCTCCATGGATTGCATCATACCATATATGAAACGCCAAGACGGTTCACTCTCTGCAACCACTTATTGTTCATGCCAAGTCAAACTCTACTCTGAAGTCTACCCACAATGAAGGTGACTTCCACAGCTACCCTTGGGCATATGCAAATGTTAGTTTGTTGTCGTGCGGGTGTCGGCACGGTTAGTCGGTGGAGACACGCCGGTCCTTTCAAATCCATGTGGGAACAAATAATACTTAGTCTTGTTTTGACACCTTCTTCCCCGAGCAGATTTCTTCCAATCTCAAATAAATAGAGACAGCTCAACGGGAGGAGAGATATTTATTGTTTCTGTCACAGGGAGAGTGTCACGGCCCGTATTCTAATCAAATCCATCCATTTACACGGAGCGGAAGCAGCAGACATCCTCTCTGGGGGTGCCAAGTTATGCCAGCGCTCCAAATGCCAAGATGCGATGGATTACCATTTCTCATAGCAATCTGCATCTCAGCTCTATTCAACCTCTTCAGCGACTCTAAGACACCCCCCCCCCCCCCCGCAGATTCCTGCTCTGTCTTGTCCCCCCTCACGACCGGCCTGCTGTATAGCCATCGGACTCTCTGTGTTCGCAGGGAGCACACACACAGTTTTTTAACAGTTGCCAACCGTCTATGTAAAGGTCTCCACATCGGCCAACCACCAAAGCCACAGAGGCAGCAGAATTTGCAATTTCATAAGCGATTACATTTTATTGGGCCATGGCTGAATAAGGGAATGTAATGTCATAGGTGTGGTGTTTTTTTGGGGCGGTGAATTCCACCAGTCCATAAAGGATACAGTTTTTTTCCTACCTCAGTTACCTGCTGTTCCTCAGCGAATGTTGAGATCTATTTTAATTGTGTAGTCGTGTTTGTGACGTATTTGTGTATTGTGCGGCAGTTTTGTGTGTGTGTGTGTGTGTGTGTGTGTGTGTGTGTGTGTGTGTGTGTGTGTGTGTGTGTGTGTGTGTGTGTGTGTGTGTGTGTGTGTGTGTGTGTGTGTGTGTGTGTGTGTGTGTTGGGGGGGGGGGGGGGGCTTTGTCATCTCCTCCTGCAGAGATGACACACACCTACCTGGAAAAAAAAATCCCAAAAAAAAGAAAGAAAAGGTGTTTAATAATCTTTGTAATGAGCTGTTCCTTGGCCAACCACCCCCAGTGAGATATTGGAATATCCCATATGGAGACATATCTCCCTGCTCATCTCTCACCTGGGATAGGGGCGTTATTAGCTGAGCACAGCCAAGGCTCTGGGACAATATGGAGGAAGTAAATACCGCGCCCCCACCGCAGCACTGTCTCCACACACAATCCACAGGGGGGAGGGGGGTCAAAACATTAAAGCGACCCTTAATAGGACTGGGGGCTATTTCACCCCCAACAACGTCCAATGAAATAAAGTATACACTGCCTTTTTAGCACCTTGAATTTGCAGGCTGGGGGGTCCGGAGGAATAAATTGATCTGAAGTGCTTGGATCAGGTAGGATGTGTTTCGACTAATTTGCTCAATGCACTTTTAAAACAGTGATTCGGCACCTTTTCTTTTAGCTAGCTTACGCCCACTAAAGGCGATGAAGTGATAGACCTCTAACAACTTTTAAAATCTCTAGCACACCTCTTCTGCACATTGGTACGGCTTTATTGAAATACATAAGGCTACAGGCTAAATAATACTCTGGATATGGATAATGTATGATCACATAGGAAAAAATCCATGTCTATCTGTTAACGCGTGAGCCAAATAACAAAAAAAACACAAACAAATAAACTATTGATGTGTGGCCGGTGGGCTACAGATTTGTTAAAAACCACTGCCTGGGTTTTGACACGTTCGTCACCTGGGGGCCCGCCGTTCAAGGGAAACGATGCTGGGTCTCCAACGGAAACCTTGAGGCCCCCCACCCTCGCCCTGTGATTCTGTTGCCCTTGACTGTTCACGCAGAAGCACACAGAGCCTATCTACGAAGGCCCTCGGCGCGCACTACTCCCCCCTCACAGCCTAACGCGGGAGGCAGGTACCAGCAACAAGAAGAGACACGGCCTTAGTGATTCCTGAGGGGTCATTAAGAGGTATATTGGTTTCTTTTCCTTTTTTTTTTGTGCTGAAGACTGTAAAATGACTCATTTGAAGTGTGTGCCACATTTACATCTTCTTTCACTGCACAACTGATTTTGTGGTCCACGAGGCGGTCACAGTGCTAGCCGGGGCCCCTGCAACACTATTAAATGAGATTCAGCATGAGGTGGAGGATGAGGAGGAAGAGCCCCTTGGACGTATGCATCTCGTTAATGCCCTCATTCAATTAAAGCCTCATTTAGCGACTCCTCTAAAGCCTTAATCTCGACCACGATGGATATGTTCGACAAAGTGTGGAATATGCACATGTCATAAATGTTATCTCCGTTTCCCCGGGAAGTGATTGGGCCCCCGAGGCCCTCAAAGATTACGAGTAAGAAGGGGCACAGCTGGTGGTGGTTATTTGAAAATTAACCAAACGAGGAATTACTATTCGGCAGACGGAAGAGCTTTCCGTGAGGGTATCTCGGTATTCAAGTGTCAGCACTGGCGTTGGTAAGAGCATAAAGTGTGGGGTATTTTGGTGGGTATTTGTCTGGAGGACCTGTAAGAAAAAAACTGTTTAGTGGAGATATTTTTATTGTGTGGCCCTTTGATATAATTCCTCCTTTTCTTTCTTTCTCTTTTTAATCTCGGAAAAATCATATATTTTTTTCATCATTTTTTGGCTTCTTATTATTAAACGACTTCCGATTTTTTATGTAGTTTATGTGCATGTGGACTTTCATAAAGGTTTTACTGCTATACCAGGCCTATCATTACTGGAATATTGATCGTGTTGATGCTGTGAAAGAACATCACTTCAAGGTCAATCATATAAAGATGCATGCTGGCTCATAGCAGCTGATTAAAAAAGGCTACATGTCCGAACGCTGTATCCATCCAAACCGATTTAAAGATTAAAAGCTATTTGAGTGTCTATAGGGCTTGTACATCGCCACAAATGACCACTACCATTTGGAAGCATAGGAGCATTGGAAGGTGGTTTTATTAGGTCACGGTATATTAATGTTGATGTAGACTTTTTCCAGTACTACAAGTCTTTTGACTCCTCTCAAAATGGTGGAGTATCGACAACAAAAAACCCTTGATGCATTCTGATGTACGAGTCCTACTTCGCAGCGTGGATTCTAGGGTGCAGATGGAGGCTGATTAGTTCAGCTCCTGGCCCATTAGTTCTGTTAAGGTGGCAGGTGTTTCCCTTCGTCCGTATTGTTGTATATCCTTTTATTAGAGCAGTCAGCGGCTATTAGTACTCCAACGCGCATCAATGGCCCAGGTATGGCACACTTAATCACCCAAATCAGTGCACGTTGAGAGACAGGGAGAGAGAGACAGGGAGAGAGAGGGAGAGAGAGAGACAGAGACAGAGACAGAGACAGAGACAGAGACAGTGTGAGAGACAGAGATGGAGACAGAGACAGAGACAGAGACAGAGACAGAGACAGAGACAGTGTGAGAGACAGAGATGGAGAGAACGAGAACTAGAGAGCAAGAGAAGGAGCTAAGAGAGGGAGAGAGGGAGAGAGGGGGGGAGAGAGAGAGAGAGAGACAGAGTGGGTTGCGCATACAAAACATAATTTTCCTTTCTCATTTTCCCAGGACGATAATAGTTTGTTAAAAGATGCTGCGTCCTGTTATGAGAAAGCCATTAAGTTGTCCATATGAGCTGCCTTGTAAAAAGCGTGTGTGCAGCATTATATGCACTATTATATAAAATTGAAAGCCTTCATTATGGCCTGACGTAGGCCTACAGCACATGGGGGCTCTTCTGCAGGCTCCAAAGGCAACAACAACAACAACAACAACAAAAGCGGCTTCAAGACACAAAAAAGCACTGCAGAGTCGAAGAGTTTAAGTCATTATTTTCAGCAGAGGTTACTGCCCCCCCAGCTACCCCCCCCCCCCCCAGCATTGACTACAGGTTACAGGTTACTTCAAGCTACGAGCTATAGATTACAACATTGCAACTTTAATTACTTTCAATGAGGGTCAATGAGGCATGTAAATCTAGAAGCCTCCTACGCCCACATAATCTGCCTTAGATTTCAGCGCCTGTATAGTTGCTGCATATTTCATGTTGTCTCCACTGGGGTTGACAGGCACCAGTGCAGTTCATTAAGGGCATAGGTTCCAACATTTGGAAAGCGTGATGAATTTCAGAGAATCGTGTACAGTGCAGTGAAGTAATCAACGTGTCAATCAATTAGAAAGCTAAACGGAAGCTAAAGTAACCTTGTTTTAACTGTTCTGTTAACTCAACTCAATGTTGGAGTAATTCTTGTGTTACTTACTCATGTGTCAAACCCTTTTTTAAATGATGTATCAAAATAAATAAATCCCTCAAAAGTTATTTAATAAAACCCAAAACAGAAGAAAATTAATCAAGCAATTATTTGTTTCACTTGTCAATCACATTAAATGAAACATTTTCCGATGATCAATCGGCCACTAAATGTGTGACCAGCCACCTTAAAGTGTTTAGTGTTCCTCCCTCGTGTGCTCATATACATGATGTACCATCGTGGTAGTACATTAACACATCATTACACACCATTTCTTGCCACTTGCTATAGGCTACCTACTGGCTGCAGTACTTATAATGTAGTCTAATCTGAGAGAAACCAAAATTCCATCTAATCTTCCTGAGAGAAAATCACTGAGGCAAACATAATCACGTTGTACTCCTCAACGTCAACAATGGAGTCCTGTTCGTGTGTGTGTGTGTGTGTGTGTGTGTGTGTGTGTGTGTGTGTGTGTGTGTGTGTGTGTGTGTGTGTGTGTGTGTGTGTGTGTGTGTGTGTGTGTGTATGTGTGTGTGTGGGGGTCTTTGTGTGTGGGGGGGTCTTTGTGTGTGTGGGGGTGGTCTTTGTGTGTGTGTGTGTGTGTGTGTGTGTGTGTGTGTGTGTGTGTGTGTGTGTGTGTGTGTGTGTGTGTGTGTGTGTGTGTGTGTGTGTGTGTAATAGAAAGTGATGGGAGCAGACAGGATTTAGCGAGGTATCGCAGCGCCTCCTGTGTTGCCATGTCTGGCACTTGAGGGGGGGATCAAGGCTGAAAGATAAATTTAGGAGTTGAAATGTCAAGCCTGATGCAGTGAGTTCCAGAGCACACACATACCACTGTGTGTGTGTGTGTGTGTGTGTGTGTGTGTGCACGTGTGTGTGCTCTCAAATTAAACGCTTCGGTGGAAGTGCGAAAAAGGATACCGTAGCTCTCTCTTTCTCTTTATTTTCTTCCCTCTCTCTGTCTCTCACATTTTCCCATGCCTCTGTGGTTCCCAACCTTTTGCAGGCAGGGAACCCATTTGTTGCTCTGAAAAGGTCTGTGACCTCAACTTTTGCGCATCTATACAATAAATGATTTGTAGTAGTCTGCCTGTGGCTAAGAATCATTCACAGTAATTCTTTCTAAAAATAAAATGGTTTGCTAAAATGGGTCAAATATCTATGGCAATAATCTGCTGTGATCCCATATGCATGGGATGTGCGCGTATAAACACATACTTCTACACACACACACACACACACACACACACACACACACACACACACACACACACACACACACACACACACACACACACACACACACACACACACACACACACACACACACACACACACACACACACAGGGGTAGAGAGAATACAACTTTTGCAAAGGAGAATGTTCCCTCAAGGCATTTTGCTACGATCTTTACTGAAATACGGTTCTGATTCAACAATAATGAGTTACTTTGTTTGATTCTATTGTTGGTTTAGATATAAATGTCGCCGTTTAGTGATGCTTCTAGGAATAATATACCATAAACTTGTCTTACTGGACCGATCGGCTGATACTCCTAGACAGTAGACAGACTTGCTGCCATTAGGCTGCTATTTGAAATTTGCTAAATAAATTGAATAAATGTATTATCATACATTTATCGTTAATAATTATTCATAATTGTTTTATATCATTATTATTATCTTGGAGGTTTCAAACGAGGCATGTTTTTTGTGGAAACATAAAATCCAACACACCCATCCCATAATAAAAGCCTGTATCCAGGGCAATGATATCGCCCTTCACCACCACAGTATTACAATATCCACTAAAGACAGCCATATGGGCTTAACACATACCTATCAGCATGTGGGCCATATACTCCCATTAGGCTCCGGATTAGCCTTCACCAGCACTATGCTATCCATAAGCGCTAATGAAAAGCAGCATGTCCCTGTTAGGGGATTTTATGAGCACTAACTGAGAGCGTCGGGTTGAGACCGTGAACGCGTGTCCGCCAGTCATGCTGCTTCTGTTATGTAGCCATGGTGATGTCGTCTCGTCACGCTGGGATAGTGATGGACGTGGCCCCAGTCCACGAATCATATTTTAATGAGCACCCAAATGCAGAGCGTCTTAAAGACAACACAGACACCGCCCCCACCCGCCCACCCTGCCTGTCTTCTGGCTCATTTCTATTTTCTTTCAATCAACTCATGAGAGCCTAAGTAAGAGAGATGTGGAAACAGAGAGAGTGAAAGAGCGTCAGAGAGACTGGGAGAGAGAGAGAGAGAGAGAGAGAGAGAGAGAGAGAGAGAGAGAGAGAGAGAGAGAGAGAGAGAGAGAGAGAGAGAGAGAGAGAGAGAGAGAGAGAGAGAAAGCAAAAGGAAAGGAGAGGGTGAGGAAGGAGAGAGAGCGAGAGTGAGAAGGGGGAAACAGAGAGAGGCAGAGTGAGAGAGGGAGGCAGAAAAAGAGAGAGAGAGTGCGAGCGAGAGAGAGTGCGAGAGAGAGAGAGTGCGAGAGAGAGAGTGCGAGAGGAGAAGCGAGAGAGAGAGAGAGAGAGAGAGAGAGAGAAACAGGGCGAGACAGAGAGGGAGAGGGAAAGAGAGACATAGAGAGACAGACAGGCAGAGAGAGCGTGAGGGAACCAGAAAGATTACCATGCCCTCTGAAGCTGCTGACTTATGGCCACACGTTCAGTCGGACGTCGTTCTTTGTTCTTAGTTCGTCGTGTCGCTAAGAGCCTGCTGGTCTCTCTCTTGGATAAGCGGCACCGCGGAGGCCAATCAGACGGCGGGGTCCCCAGGGGGGAGGGATAACTTTGAACAAGCCTAGGAGACACAGAGCAAACTCTAAACGTGGAAATGCGGCGTGCCCCATTGTTTGATCTCCCAACACACACACACACACATACTCACTCTCTCTCCATTTCTTACGCACACACATACACACACACACTTTGTATCTTTCTCTTTTCCCCCACACACATAGACACAAAGACACACACACACACACACACACTCTCTATCTGTCTTCCTCACACACACACACACACACACACACACACACACACACACACACACACACACACACACACACACACACACACACACACACACACACACACACACACACACACACACACACACACACACACACACACACACACAGACACACACACACAGACGCAGAGAACGAGATTAGCCCGGAGTTTATGAAATAGATTGGGTGTGTTTGCCGACGAAGATGGTTTCACCCATTGGCACATATCATTCCTCTATAATACTTCTGCTAGGATATTGCATCGCCCCGGAACATTTCCCCACATTCCGCATAAGCGTGCAGAATGTGGATTGAAGACAAAATGAAAAGATCTGAGGAACCCCACCCCCCCCCCCTCCCCCCGATCCGACCCCACCCACCCCTCTACCTACCGCCCTCCTCTCAGAGGGATGGAGGATAACAGACAGGCAGGCAGGAGGTTGGTAAAAAAAAAACAAGCGATGTGGGAGTGAGAGAAGAAAGATTGATGGATGGAGGAATGGATTCGATTGATAAGATAGAGCGATAGGTCGATCGAAAACCCCTCTCATGTGCTCCCCCCTTCCCGCAGGATAGACGGAAACAGAAAGCCGAGCGGGTAAAGGCCTTCCTGCGCTGTGTACGGGCTCCCACCGCCGCTACGGAGGGCCTGAAACATCTGAGGGAAGGGGGGAGAGTCAGACACTCGGGTAAAGAAAAAAATCTTGACCTGCGCGTTGTAAATGTGCCGTGATAAAAGCCTTATCCGCTACCTCGTTATGCTTCCAACGCACCGCTCCGACACCTCTACTCATGGTAGGCTGAGCTTCAAACGCTCTCTCTCTCCCGCCCCCCCTCAAACCTGCATCTCATTACAGCTGGCCGAGAGAAGTCAGGTGAAAGCCAAGGGGGGGAAAACACACACACACACACACACACACACACACACACACACACACACACACACACACACACACACACACACACACACACACACACACACACACACACACACCACACAACACACACACACACACACACACACACACACACGCCCACACACACACAGACCCAAGAGATCAGACCCAGGACATACAAGGCTGGGATTTAACAGCGCTACACCATCGCTCATCCACCCCGACAAGCGCCATGCCGGGGAACAGAAGAGGATTCATTTATTTATGTCGGTATCTTTTTTTGCGTTCCCTCCCTCCTCTTCTTCTCCTTCTTGCTCTGCGGTCTTGTCGAGCACATGTCACCGGTATCCTGTTTCCTTCCCTCTGCTCCGCCTGAGCCTCGGCCACGGTCTGTTGGAGGCCACAAATGAAGCATCAGAGGCACTGATCGCCCGCCCTGCAAGCTTCATTTAGCTGTTACTTCTCTCGCCCCCTCGTATTGCTTTATTCCCCCTTTCGGTCTCGCTCGCTTGCGCTCGTTCTCTCTGTTACCGCCTCTCTCTCTCTCTCTCTCTCTCTCTCTCTCTCTCTCTCTCTCTCTCTCTCTCTCTCTCTCTCTCTCTCTCTCTCTCTCTCCTCATCAAGCATGACTAGCATTGCAATTAAGACCCATCTTTTATCTGTGTGGTGAGGCATAATGCAGAATGCATATATGAGAGAGAGAGAGAGAGAGAGAGAGAGAGAGAGAGAGAGAGAGAGAGAGAGAGAGAGAGAGAGAGAGAGAGAGAGAGAGAGAGAGAGAGAGAGAGAGAGAGAGAGAGAGAGAGAGAGTGTAATGGACTCCAGGATGACCAGTTGACCCTCTTAGGAGAAAGGCACGGAGACTTGGTGCTCTGAGCTGTGACTCAACAGCCCCCCCCCCCCCCCCCTCCTCCCACACTACCTTCTACTATCTCACCAAAACAAACTGCCGGTTGCAGAACATAGATGTTTTTTAGAGCGCTGCGGGAAATGCCGACCCTACAGTCTGCTGAAAGGTCATTAGCACTCAGGAGGTGGGGAGTTGAGGGAGAGAGGAGGGGAGGCCAGGAGGGGGGGAGGGGGGAGAGGAGGTGAGGAGTGGGGTGTCACTCAGGATGTGGGTCCATTCACTTATGCCTGCCACACACATAAAGATAATCGGGCTGATTTTGCCCCGATATCCCCCCTTCCGGCCACGGACAGACATCGCCCGATTATCTTAAGCTCTTAAGATTATTTTATAAGATTCTCTTGTAGTGTGTGGTGTGTTAAGAGTGAAATTCGGCCGACAATCGGCTCCGAAATCAGTCGGCGCCGACAATCGTAAGTATTAAACAAGTCTAATATTTACGATTGTCGGCGGAGAACGTTGTGGTGTCAAATCGTCTTGTGTGGGGGGGAAGCCGACAATCGGGAGTCCCCAATGTGACGTAATATTGAATTTAACCAATAAAGAGCGAGCTGACTGAACAGGGAATTATAACGAGCCATCTCCATGGCTACGATTCTAGTGCGTCGGAAGACAAATCTTAATGTGTGTGGTGTGCGGTGTTTGGAATATCGCAGGACACCACACACAATACGATCAAAACTGTTAAATCACAGATTTTTTATCTTCATGTGTGGGGTCTCTCACAGATAAAAAATCGGTTGAGATTTATAAAATCTTTATGTGTGTGGCAGGCTTAAGGTTGTGTCGGTGGGTTAGCATAGAAACTAGTATGTCCTTGGTCGCACGCAGCAGGATCGAGTGCATTGGTCTCAGTCCAGGTAATAAAGGGTTTTTTGTTGTTGGAATACAAACAGGGATGTGCAAATATACTCATCTCTCAACTTGAACGTCGACTTTAACCTGTCCTTTTACAGCAGAAAAGGCAAGAAGACTTGCAGTGAAAGGGAAATTCCTGGATAGTGTTACCACGTTTATGTGTTGGCTTCCTCTGTCAAATACGCGACACTTTGAAATGTTTCAAACGACGAGGACATGCATTCATCTCTGGCATTTTGATCATTGATTTCATCACTCCCCCGTCGTTCTCCTTCCCCATCAATTCACGTCTTTGATATCCGATAGGTGTTTCCCGGGCCCACTCTCGGGATCATCGACAGGAGACTAATGATGTGCTTTAAAGATGCATGGATCTCATACCTTTCAACGTCGGGCTCATAATGCATACCTCAAAAAAAGACCAGCGTAACAACAAGACCAACGCTACCACCGTCACGACTCCCACTCTGACGACGAACCCCAAGCTAGTTCCTCGATCATCGCAGCTAACACATGTATTCGACGACGTTAAACGCGGCGTCATCTACTACAGCTTCCGACCCTGATACCCCCCCCCCCCCCCCCTCAGCCGTATGTAGTCTTGTTATGTCTGTTGTGTGACGGCCGTCTCGCTGCCTGGGATCAGGCGGTATTAAGGTCCTGTGTTCTCAAACGAGTGTGAGGCTTCTGCTCCTCGTTACACAGTGTGCTCCGTAACGCTGTCATGCTGGAGGTGTGAACCGGTGGGGGGGGGGGGGGGGATAGAGATTGTAGGAGCCAGCTGACATTTCCCCCCACTTCCTTTTCCTGCTGAGGGGCTTCTGAAGAGAGACAGTTTCAACTGCGTTAACATGCCCTGAATGAAGACATAGCTGGAGCCATTTGGAAGCGGGTCTGCCTGCGGTTTTTGCTGAAATGTCTCACTCGGTGGGGGGGGGGGGGGGGGGGGGGGGGCATCATCAGTATGCGGGCCGTCGTGTAGTAACGACGGTATGAAGACGACGATGATAAGCTCGGGTCTTGAATGGAGTTTCTAAGGAAATGTGTAGACAGTGCCGTCGCCTTTCATTGAACTCTCAGCCAACGGGTGTGACTGCTTGTGGTTTTCTTTGCGTATTATTCAAAAGGCTTACGGGTGGCGAGTTAGTTAATCCTTTTGTAATTGTACTAAACAAAAAACAAAAGGAAAACACAAGATTAACTTTGACGATGAGAGCTTTGATATTTGTTATTGGCCCCGACAAATCATGAATATTTGTCTTTTGTGTTGAGCAACGGGCGTCGTACA
>OLKM01000922.1:118130-130630 GCA_900291075.1 Melanogrammus aeglefinus
ACTCTCCCATCCTTGGTACACACCTCCATGATGATGCTTAGGCCTGAACATCCAGAAATCGATATGTCAAAATTAATCATAATCTTATCCATAAAACATAGATACAATAACACATACAATACATTGGATTCTTTTAGCGTCCTTTCAATAATCCTAAAGGATTAAAGGATGTACCTCATTCACAGGAATAAGGAGACACTCAAAAAGGACCAGGCAAGAGAGGAAATGCATCGGGCCCCTTTTAGGGTGAATGGCCGGGTCTTCAGCCTCTTTTGAAACAGGCTGATGAACCCGCAGTGTGGATCTCCGCAGGGAGTGAGTTCCAATGGTCGGGGGGGGCGGACCAGCCCCCCAAAAGCCTGGTTGTCCCCAATCAGTCTGTAACACGGGGGCGAGGGCCGGCAGGCTGTACGGGGGGGGGGGGGGGGGTATGATACGATGTTCCAGCGCTCTTCACTCCATACGGTTTCTGCTAGATGTACTCAAGAAAAGATCATGCTGGTCCCTCTGGGGGTATTTTTAGGCTTGTCTGTAAATAATAAGCTAGGACTCTCCAATATTGATCAGAATCTGCTAACTGGAAGACTGAGCGTTTCTGTGTGTGTGTGTGTGCGTGTGCGTGTGCGTGTGCGTGTGCGGTGTGTGTGTGTGTGTGTGTGTGTGTGTGTGTGTGTGTGTGTGTGTGTGTGTGTGTGTGTGTGTGTGTGTGTGTGTGTGTGTGTGTGTGTGTGTGTGTGTACGTGTATGTACGCGTGTACGTGTGTGTGTGTGCGTGTGTGTGGGCGGACGGCCATGTGTGTGTGGGTGAATGAATCCCCGTCACAAGGCTGTGTTTAGGCTCCTCTGTTTGAGCAGGCCCTCTCCAGCACCGCGCCCGTCGGAAATAAACACAGCTTGGCACCGGCGTGGATCTGGACAGATGGGACATCCCCTTACGGCTCTCGCCTAACAAGCAGACAAGTGGTTGTAATGGCCGCCAGCAGACATTTGCCTGAATCTGGCACGAAAAGCGTCCACCCACAGAGGACTGTCACACCCAGTCCTGCTGCCGGCCTGCGCCAGATGGACTTCAGAGGAACCGGCAAAGTGAAGGGAAAAGAGGGAGTAAAATAAATATGGAATCTGGGGCCGCATGGATTCCAATATCCACAAAGGAAGATTAATGTTTCCCCCCCTAATTGTATAACTGAATCCTATTTCTTGCATCATCGCCACATCCCATCAGGGGCCTGGTGTGGACTGCTTCCTTCTGTTTCCACTGAATCTGTCTGAAGTGGAAGTCGTTCCTGATTAGTTTGTCTTTTTGTGTCTCTGTGTGAGTGCGTATCCGTTTGTTTGCATGCATGCCTGTTTGTGTGTATGTGCATGGTATGTGTGTGTGTGTGTGTTGTTTCTGTGTGAGCGTGTGTATTACTATTTGTGTGTGTGTGTGTGTGTGTGTGTGTGTGTAGGTGTGTGTGTGTGTGTGTGTGTGTGTGTGTGTGTGTGTGTGTGTGTGGTGTGTGTGTGTGTGTGTGTGTGTGTGTGTGTGTGTGTGTGTGTGTGTGTGTGTGTGTGTGTGTGTGTGTGTGTGTGTGTGTCTATGTGTGTGTATCTGTTATGTGTATCTCTGGCCCGACCTTCAGACTAATGCTTCAGACATTATAAAACAACAATGACCCCAAGCCACCCCCATCCAACCCGTCTTCCCAGCTCCCCCCCTCCTTGTTACTTTGCTCTTATTTCAGTTGGCTCCTGCACAGACATTAGTGGTGAATGACGATGAATGATGTAAGGAAAAGAAAAAACTGTTGAGGGTCTTGAACGCTGAGGTCATTTTACGATTGGTTTCTGAACCCTGCCAATGTGAGCTGTTTCTGAGGTCCCTGTCTGTGCACAGAGCCAGGGGCCATGCATAGCGGATGTCATCAGAGTCCAGGCCCTTCACCTGCCTATTATGAAGAAGAGCTGATGGGAAGACAGTGATGAGGAGGAGGAGGAGGACAATGGTCGGCTGAACAGAGTGTTAGGGTAAAAAACACGAGGGGAAAATGGGACAGACTGAAGCAACAATAGGGAGAAAGGTAAAAATCTCAAATTTGAAAGGACGAAGGGCTGAATGTTCCGCCTGACCAACGTCATTAGAGGAATGAAATGAAACTTACCACAGCATGCCCAAAGGTATCTAAGGACCCTGGAATGGGGAGATAAATTCCATCACCGCAGCTTGGGATGAAAAGAATGAATGTTTCTGGGATATAAAGGAAAATGTGTCGAGAGGGGTTTGTGCCAGAAAAGTTGAAGGCATTGAAAATATACCCCCCCCCCCCCCCCCCCGTAGGATGGTCTCATCTGCGTTAGTGTCCTTATTTTTATTCATATATTTGGATTCTATCTATTTTTAGAAGACGCCATCACAATATTATGATGATAATGACAGGGAGACTATGATGGGGATTTATTTTGCCTTCAGAAAGTTGTGCTTTTGCAACTAAAACAAAATCAGTGATTCATACTTTCTCATTGCATTGTTGTTGTTATGCCCACCTGTTCACAATGACAATTTATGTTTGTCGTATCATTGCCTATAATTTCCTTTACTTTATTGATTTTTGATCCTATCAACTCATCTTTTTTTCCAATCCATACTAGATCGGTTTTGCATTATATTTTCTTTTGTATTTAAAAGCGGTGATGTATTCTGTTGTTGTTTTCCTTGTTTCCTTTAAATCCTAGTTCAGCTCATTGTAGGGGTGCCATCCACGTGCTCTGAGTCTATGGTTACTACGGTGACCGACCGATGTTGGTTGATCCAATAATTGTGCACCTTCCACCGGTGGAAGGGGGAGGAGGTGTTCAACAACAACATGGCCGGAGTTACGCAACCTGCTGTTGGTGTTGCCACTGTGGATGTGTGGGGATCAGACTCACAGTCAATAATTTGTTAAAGTAGACACTGAGGAGGGAGAAGGAAAAGAAGAAGAAGAAGAAGAGGGCGTGAGAGACAGACGGAGATAAAACGAAAGGCTGGCAGAGACGCTGATGACAAATTGTTTGAGGGATTGAATGCCAATAAATCGAGGTAGTATGTAAACCTGTGTGTGTATTTATGGTGTTCTGAAAACCCACAAAACAAGCTTCTTTGGAGTCAGCTCATTAAAAAATAATGTTATTTTTTGTATTCTGTTTTCCAGGATAACTTTTACTGACTTGGTTCCTGTCAAACCAACAAAGGTGCCCACTAGTGTTATCACAAGGTAATCAAAGTAATCCAAAGTGATATTGCCGTGCAGCTCTGTAACAACAATAACATTACAAAATAACATCATCAAATTAAATACAAATCTATGGTATTATAATCGGTGGGCAGCTTTTCATTTAGCTAAGCGTATAATCCAATTAGTAACTCCCGCAAGAGCATTGAGAAGCCCACAAACTGTACTCACCAAAACACCACCAACCAGGCACGGCGATGGTACCAAAAAAAAAACAGAAAGATCTTTCAGTTTCCTAGCAACCTAACATATTCTTTCCACAGTCCTCCTTTGTTTGCACCTAATAGCAGCTGATGAGGAGAGACAGTGGAAACACAAGGAGAAGCACAGACCCAGAGCTTCTCAATGCGGTCCGTCGATACAACGTCTACAAAGAGGTCTGGGCGCAAAAAGAAAAAGACTATTTTGAGCTTCTCTCAAGAATACACAAACAATTATATCAAATTGCACCAGCGCCTTCCCATGAGCCGTCTGCTCATCCATCAGCAGACCTAACCATGGGCTGACATCCCTGAGACAGCCCGGCACAAAATCGATGTTCCAGACAAATTGAGACCCAATTTACAGTTGCCTAATCTAGGAGACGAAGCAAAATAAGCAATATCAAGGAACTGGGATTGGCTGCCACTCCCTCGTTGTACCCCCTCCATGTTGAATCCTCCTTTCTTTTGGAATAGGTATAATTCGTTTTTGACGTGAATGCTTTCTTTTCAAGGAACCTGAGGTCTGTGAGACTAATGGACCCGGTCTGAGCTGTCCTTCAGTTCTGCTTCAATAGTGTGTGCTCCCACACAGTCCTGCGTACCAAAATGCACATTACACACCCAGAAAAGCACAACCCGCTTTCATCCGCTTGAGCTCCCTACGCTGTGTCTGCCACTGCCGATACTACGGCTATGTGGTGAGATCCTTTGCATGCTATATATATTTCACCTTCACCATCGGATAATACCTTATTCTTCAGAATGTGAATGGCTTCTGTCGTTGTTACCACGTTAACAGACAGCTTTGTCCATGGGAAGGAGATGTTTCCTTCCCCGCTTCCTGATGAGCATGGTCCCTGCGACGACAGGGCCCCCATCGCCAGCCTGGATGAGAGACGCTCTCTCGCCGTGGCAACCATCTGGCTGCCTCAAACAGTGATTTGTTTTGGGTACCACATGAGAGATATCCAGGCAGAAGTTGGAAGTAGAAACACAACAGGGCCGGCCACAACACTAAGCAGATTCTCTCCACTTGTTCCAGTAAATTATGCATGATCTTGCTGCATTATGCAGTGGGTACGAGACAAATGCAAATAAAGCAGCACAGTTTGGTGTTTTTCTGGTCCATGTAGGAAGGCGATTTGGCAGGACCCAAGTACTCATGGAAGTCATCATCATAGAGCAGCCCTAAAGAGGGTTTACCCGGCATTAAGCCCACCTGCAACGAGACTTCAACGATCCAAATAGGTGCTGCGTTGCTTTTAATGGGGAATGTTTCACTGTAATTGCATGGATGACAACCTTTCAAACGTTAGAGGCTGTTTCATGGTACATATCAGCTATGACATCATACGTAACAAATTTGCCATACTTCCTGTGGGCAGTTGGCTGGCGATCGGTTTTTTAAATGGCTCGTTGACACACATTAATGAAGGTGTTCCCCTCAAAGGACTGCAATAAGCACGGGGATAATGACTATTTAACCTTCATCAGGCGAGGTGGGCCAATTAAGATGTGGCATGTCATTAAAAACAGCCCCTAATTCCGTTTTTTTTTACTATGAGGCCGCCATTTCGAATCGAAAAAAACTTTCTGACGATAACTCCCAAGCGAGCGAATGTTTTTCATTTTGAAATGTTTTTCGTGTTGAATCACAAATGATCCCGCAAATCCCGCTGATGAGAAACGAAAACCTGAAGGCAAACGCGACGAACCCCTGAGTTACCCGGTTGAAGAACTCCCAAAATTAGCGTTGTAATTAACTTTTCAGCCCATCGATTACATAAGGGAAGGGGGGGGGGGGGGGGGACAGGATGTCAGGCGGTCTGAACCCGAGGCGACGACAATTCGCCCTTCACACTCTCTCAACGTCTCCGTTGGAGTCGAATCATACCGGGATATGAGGGTGGTTTTGTATGTCTTGCAGCCTGCCTAGAACAGGAAGGATACTAACTAACACGCATACACACACACACACACACACACACACACACACACACACACACACACACACACACACACACACACACACACACACACACACACACACACACACACACACACACACACACACAGGCACGGACAGATACAGAAACAAAAGATACGCATGCACACGCCCACACACATACGCATGGACACACACACACACACACACACACACACACACACACACACACACACACACACACACACACACACACACACACACACACACACACACACACACACACACACACACACACACACACACACACACACACACACACAAACTAACACACAAGACCAGCAATCTGTTCTTCCTCCTGTGTGCCCTGGAGCCAGGCTACTATATTGTGATATGTAGTTCCTATATTAATGTAGATTGTGACATAAACCTCTATAAAGAAAACTGGTTTTATGTTATTTTAAAGAGCACTTACATTTAAGTACTCACATATAAAAGATATATACATAAAAAAAAACGTAAGCCTAAATTCTATTATCGCCGGCAATGACAATGTGATCCATTCAGGTTATCCCTAGCTTCCGCACAGCGTATTTCTAGTGCTGATTTACATGTCCCTATTCCCGTGTATGTTGCTCAATTGTTCTCCCCGCTCACGACTATTTAAAGGGAAGAAATGGCACAGTTTAACGGCGACACCGGCAGAGGCTTCTCCCCCCATGAAGGATCACCCCACCGGCCCTCGAGACAGTGAGGCTGGCTCCCGGGCCCCCCATTCATCAGTCCCCCCGCTCGGAGGTGGGGCGCGAGGGGGGGGGGGGGAGAGTCCCGGATCCGGCAAGCTATTTATTAGCTGAAATCTCCCGGTGTCACTGCAGCCCCCTCATTTATCCCCCCCCCACACCGGGGACACACCGAAGGGCCTCCGGCTCCCAGACTTAGTGCCTGCCCCCCCCCCCCCCTCTGCACTAAGGGGTGATCGTTGGCAAATAAAAAAGATGGCACACGTATTGTTTATGGGGGGGGGGGGGGGGTCTAGAGGGAGGGGAAACAGCCGTTGGAGGTGCTGGTGTGGGGGGCCGAGGATGGGCCGAGTGAGTGATGGAAACCTTCGGGTTTGACTATTCCTAGCCGTGGAGGACTGTGCTGAGATGTTTAATATTCTCAGTGGGTGAGACGTTTGTGTGGGCCCCTCCCCTCCTCCCCCCTCCTCCCGTTTTACAGTTTCCCCTAAACCTCCAAGAGCTCTGAAAATTCCCGTATTGCTTTTTAACAGACTTTCCTACCTTGGCTCCTCGGAACTAAAGGTACCACCTGGAGTATTTCTGGCTTGCTAGTTTTCTACTTCTCTTTTGTAGCTCTTGCCGCTCTCTCTCTTTCTCTCGGACACCCCCCCCCCCCCTCCCCTTTCCCCACAATGTCTTGTCACCGCTTTAAGTGTGCGATTAATAGCCTATCTCGCCGTGCGTGAGGGATGATTAAATAAAGTCAAAGGAACCATGTTGTCTTCATACTTAGGGCTGGCTTCTGGTAAATGCCAAGACATTACACATAGCGGGAAGCCGGGAAATTGCCCGGTGAGGGAAGAGCTTCAGGAAGCATTGACATTTGAATGGAGAACCGAGTAACAGGAAAAAAAAAGAGCATGTATTGCCTAACCTTATAAGCGGGCGTTTAGCACCTAAATCAACTGCTTTAGCGGTCGATGTCTTGAGGGCGGCCGTGGAAGGGTGAGCCGGTCAACGACAGTCCGATACGTTTTCAAATGTCGTGAAAATGTCAATTGCGGTAATTAACAAAAGTTGAGTGCCGTCGCGTGTTGAAGATAAAATAGCCATTAGACACGTTTCTACATATTATGTGTCAGGAGTCCATTTTCAAAAGCGGCAGCATGATCAACTTGTACATAAAAGGATCAAGAATATACATTATGATGTGATGTATTTATGTATTTATTATAATTGCAACAATAGTCAAGGGAGTTAAATCAACAGAAAGAAACCCACTGAAGCTATTGTGTTTGTATATATTGTATGTATGTGTGTACAGGTTCTGTCTGTCTGTCTGTCTGTCTGTCTGTCTGTCTGTCTGTCTGTCTGTCTGTCTGTCTGTCTGTCTGTCTGTCTGTCTGTCTGTCTGTCTGTCTGTCTGTCTGTCTGTCTGTCTGTCTGTCATGGCTCCATTACAACCTGTGATACTGCATACCATCAACAAATACAAACCCATACAACCAGCCAACCTCTCCCCACACCCTACCTCCCAAGAAGCACTGCTCACAGTGCACGTATCACATACCAATGACCGTACCTCAGCCATACCAACCACACACAGACAACGCCTTCCACCACACACACACATGCAGTCCCCCTCTCTCTCTCCCCCTCTCTCTCCCTCTCTCTCTCCCCTCTCTCTCTCCCCCTCTCTCTCCCTCTCTCTCTCCCTCTCTCTCTCACCTTCTCGGGAGGAAAACGTGACGGAAACAAATGGAGGTGTCAGAGGTGAGGCGGACGACCAATTCTTGACTGCAGGATAATGGATGACCTACTGGGGGATTCTTCAAGTGGACTTGCTGGTGACCCCCCCCCCGCCCAACATACACACACGCACACACACATACACACACACAATACACCCCCCCCCCCCCCCCCCCTAAACCTGGCAGACTAATTTGCGGGTATCCGGCCTTTACGGCCCCCCACTATGGGTGGAGGGGCTCTGGACAGGAGCAGCACATCACGATGATTGCACTGAAGAGACAAAATATGGTTCTTATCTTTCCTGACGCTCCCCCCCCCTCCCTTTTACTCTCCACTCCCACCAACCCCCAACCTCTGAAACCGTGCACCTCTGAAACCGTGCACGCTCACATGACACATGCATGAGCACACAGACACGCACAATCACACATGTGCACGTGCCAACGCACGCGCAGAAGTCATACATACACACACGCCTTTTGTGTACGTGTTTGACAGCTATCGCTGCTACAAGGGGGACCAGGGCGGGTGGTCACCGCTTCATTTCATATTAACTGGGAATTAACTGTGGACCCACTCCTACTTACCGCCACAGCGATAGAGCCAACATGGCAGCTGTATCCATTATCCCCGCAACCCCCAAAACGCACACACACACACACACAAACCCACATACACACACACAAACCCTCTCACACACACACACACACACACACATACACACATACACACACACTCAAGCGCACATACCCACAGACTCACGCACAAACACACGCACGCACCCACCCACCCACCCACCCACACACACACATACATACACATACTCACGAACAAACACATTTTAACACTGAAACAGCATCCTGGGGATAAAACAGGAGCAAAACTGGAATGTTGTGCCCGTGTGCCGCAACGTTTTGCACGGGCACAAAAGCGGCGACGGCGGCATGCGAGATGTGTAGAAACTTTGAGACGGATGCTGACAGGAACTCAGACTTTTTAAACGCTGTGCCCGCTGCTGGCGTCTTCCCTACCCACGCCGTGATGAAGACAGCAGACAGGTGGATAGCGGTAATGACAGCAGCGTAGGAGTTTGTTCATCTCCGCACATCGCCCCGGCCCACCCCCCCGTCACCTCACTCCCCTACACACACACCACACGCACAGGTGAACGGGTGGCCCTCTGTTGCGTTGGGCGTTTGTGTGAGTGTGTTCTGGTGTTGGTGTTGGTGGAGGGGAGGGGGTGGTGGGCGGGGGCGTGGGGGCCTTGGGGAGGGGGTCACTCAGCCTAATGAAGAAGAATTATGCTCGTCATCTCGAGTTAGCCCACGCGGCGCGAACTCAGGCTGTGAAATCCATCATATTGCGGCGCTGGCTAATTATGTATAGATAATTGCGTCAAAGCAAATACCAGAAGCGTCTTTTCTTATCGTGTACCTGTGACAACACAGCACGCCTGTTCATGTTTGTGGCCCTCCCCTGTGTGTGTGTGTGTGTGTGTGTGTGTGTGTGTGTGTGTGTGTGTGTGTGTGTGTGTGTGTGTGTGTGTGTGTGTGTGTGTGTGTGTGTGTGTGTGTGTGTGTGTGTGTGTGCATGGAAATCACACAATCACCAGCGAGGAATGTTGATCAACTTAAATGAATCCAAAGTGAGATAACGCGTAAGCCTTAAGGATGATTGGGTTTCTGTTCTTTCCCCCCCCCCCATCGTGCCGGCTGTGTTTAGCAGTGTCATGCTGTTGCTCCGGGGAAGAGAGTTTTGGATGCAATAAAGGGAAGCGAAATCCGTCTAAATCCTCCTCAAACTGTTTGAAAACAGATAACTAATAGTCCACACGGGGAGCTGCCTTGATAATAGTTGGTTAATACAACGGGCGGCACGACATAAATACACCATGCCGGAGTCCTAAAACAATAAGGTACATGCAGGAAGGAAGAGACGATGGCGCATCCTCGCTATAATGTCATTCCTCAGACATTACTTTGGAAGATTTAAGCAGGCAGAACAGCCGCTGTTTATTTACCTGTGACTGTTATGGAACGGCTCTCGCCCATAAATCACAGAGTTTGAACTTGTCTTACAGTACCTTAGGACAGGTGGCTCAGAGCGAGAGGTCCCTTAAGTGAAGGTTATAGACAGATGCATCTTGGGTTATTACGGGGGTCCCGCTCTCAGTGGGGGAGACATGACGGACGGCTAGTATAACCGTGATGGAACTGCAGTCGGTCAGAGGCCTTGCTCAGCCATTATGACAATTTATAGCTGGTTTTCACATCTGTCCCGCTCCTCTGTGCATAAATTACACCTTAACGTTATGTTATATCAATGACAAAACGACCCAAATTGATGTGGAATGGGGAAATAACAAATGGCTGTGGTATGTAAAACAAAAGCACATTAACCGCTAGAAGGGTGATAAACATTTTAATCATGCAGAAAAAACCACCAGCGATGCTCACAACGTTGCTTGCTAAAGTTTACACTCCCCCAGTAAAGGCTGCTTAAAGATATATTGCACTCTTAAGGGACATCATCAAAGTATTCGATGCGTGTTTTTTTACTTTTAAAACTAATAATTAGGAATGTATAAAGCTATAGTTAAAGGGACTGCAAGTAAGATGTAAGATTGTGCCTGCCTCTGGATCAGCCAATTTATATTTTAGACTGCTCCTGGCAGTCTCGTCCCTGATTGGTTCGGGGAATCGATCTTGCCTGTCAATCACAGTTTGTGTGAAATGCAACACTTGATAATTAATGACGGAGAAATAGGGGAAGGAGCACACAGGTTTTATGATTTTGTTTCAAGTCTTTCTTTCATCTGCTCGTTTCTGCTCCCTCCCTCTCCTTGCACCTCTCAAATCTCACCTACAGCTGCTTTAATGCTAATTTGCATGTTGAAATGTCCATGTCAGTTCAAATTATCTTCTAACTTCCCCTGAAGCGTTATCGTGCTGTTCTTAACCATCCAACTGAAACATGGCACACAGCACCCACTCCGGTACCACCACAGGCGTCTCCTTCATGCCATTCCCCCCTTCTCTGATTGGGCAAGCCAAACCATACATCTCTCTCCTCCACTTCTTCTTTTTCATCCTACGAATGATTCTGATCTTAGCCCTCCCTGGCCGCCCACCCTCCCCCCTAGCGCCCCCTGCTGTGAGGGGGGACTCAGGCTGGGGATGAAGAGAAGAGCCGGTGACAGTGTGTGTAATTAAAGTCCACTCACAGAGCTAGTCAGGGATGAAGTAATGAAGAGCGGCCAGGCTCTCACCTGCACCACCTGCACCGCCAGCAACCACCACTACCAATTACAGCCCAGGAGAGAGATATCCATCACACATACACACACAAGCACAAACACACACATACAAACAGAGAGGAGGATTTAACAGGTGGCTGATTTGGGATGAGGCTGGGGTTATTGGCTGACAGGAAGGACAAATAGAAGGGTGAGTGTGTGATGAAATGGGGCAAAGTAGGAGAAGCTGTTTGTATTGGATTGTAGTTCTTTAACTGGCTCAGTGGTGGGTAAATTGGCAGGGGAAGACAGTAACCAATAGCATTAAACACAGGGTTAAGTGGGTTTTGGGATGTCTAATGTGTTAATGGGCTCGACCGAATGTGTCAAAATTAAAAGCGCTGAAAGTGCCAAAAGCATTGGAAGCGCTAAAAGCGACCAGCATTTTGTTTCAACCTCAAGCCACGTGAGTGGTAGACTAGCAAAACACAACGTGACAACAACCACTTTAAATATCCTAATTGCAAAGGCAGTGGCTCTTTGAAATAGATTACTTCTCAGTGGCCAGGAATAAGGGAATCCGGTTTCACAGAAAAACAGAACACTGTGAGAACACTTCAACCATACTAATACTAGTGTGTGTGTGTGTGTGTGTGTGTGTGTGTGTGTGTGTGTGTGTGTGTGTGTGTGTGTGTGTGTTGTGTGCGTGTGTGTGTGTGTGTGTGTGTGTGTGTGTGTGTGTGTCTCTGTGCGTGTGTGTGTGTGTGTGTGTGTGTGCGTATGCGTGGTGTGTGAGAGAGTGTGTGTGCACACAAATGCAAACACTTTCGATCACAAAGCCAATCATCCACCAGTCAACCAGAAAGATCTTTTGGTAGAAGGTTAATTGCGCCTGTAGCCCTGTAATATCGGCTGTTCCTGTACTTTTGGCTGGTTTTCTGGCCATTGGCTACCGACAAACACTTTGTAATGTGCCTTTTATCAGGCAGTCAGACTGGAAGATGTAATACGGCTGTTCCTGTACTTTTGGCTGGTTTTCTGGCCATTGGCTACCGACAAACACTTTGTAATGTGCCTTTTATCAGGCAGTCAGAGGGAAGATAAACATCACAAATAGTTGCCTTCCTCACGTACATATTAAAATAGAACGACTCCCTTTGATAAAGGGGCATGGCAATAATTGTTGTCCTTATCTACATTGTTTGTGTTGTTTTTCTTGCCTGGGAAAATTACTGCTCAGCAAAACAGGATGCCCGCTCAGCGTATTTATTTAGAGGCAAGTTGAGTTAAGCAAGTTAAATATGATTTTATTTTTCTCGCTCTTGCTGGTTGTTAAATTACGTTGCATGTTTCTGTGTGGTTCCGCATTAACATTTAAATAGGGGT
>OLKM01000922.1:135630-188130 GCA_900291075.1 Melanogrammus aeglefinus
TGATAAAAACAATAAAGTTTGGCAAACTGTGCCAAGTCGAAAAGATACAGCGTACGTTTAGGGACATTTTGTATATTCAAAGTGGGAACAAGTGATAAAGTGGCCTAAGTTGAATCCCTCTTATTATGGTTAGTATAGTTGAGTGCTGCATGCAGCACTCATCTATTGTTCTTTTTCCTTCCTTCCTTCCTTCCTTCCTCTCTACAAACTTCGGGACCTATCTCCTTGTTAAGATATACCACTTACTACTACTTCAGACTTCATAACTTGGTCAATATTTTCTTGTAAACCTTCGCTCAAAGGTTTAACAAATCAACACACTTGTCATAAATATTGGCCTGTTAAGCCCTTTGAGACTGTAATGGTGATTAAGGGCTATACAAATAAAATTGAATTGAATTGAATTGAACTTGTATCTTCAATAATCAGAATTTTGATTACCTTAATACTTTTTTCATAATCATAGTTTAAGTTCCATGTCGGCTCTTTTTCAGTTGGACTCATTGATTTACGCTGAGGTTAGAGCGCGAGGACGTGCAGGCATTGTTGCCAGATTGGGCTGTTTTTCTCACTCAATTGGACTATTTTTAATATCGTTAGGGTGGAAAAAATAGCATAATGCAATTTCGTCTATTTCAGATTCTTCAGTTAAATTCCTTTTACATTTCTGCCTTTTTAGCAATGCTTTGTGCTTTTCATTCAGCTGTCAATTTATTTGTTTCCATCCATTTACATTTTTTCAAATGTTGTGCATGTTTACATTGTTTACTCCATTTAGACTTTTGAACTGTGTTCAAATCCCTTCACTTGATTTAATAATAATAATAATAATAATAATAATAAATTTAATTTAGAGGCGCCTTTCATGTCACCCAAGGTCACCTTACAAAGTATGAGTATAAAATCTTAGACATCTTTAAAAAACAAATCATGGTAAAAACAAGACATTGTGATAAAAACCAGTGAAGTGCATATGTCCAGTTATAAAGTATATGCCAGTTTGAACAGGTGAGTTTTGAGTTGTGACTTTAAAGTTGTGATGGTCTGACTGTCTGACTGTCTTATGTATGTGTGTGGGGGGGGGGGGGGGGGGGGGTTCCAGAGCCTGAGTGCTGAGCAGCTGAAGGATGGGCCCCCATGGTGCTGAGGCCTGATGTGGGGATGGTTAGTATTCCAGCAGAGGTTGAGTGGAGGGAGCGGGAGGAAGTGTATTCCAGAGTGATTTAAGCCATCAAACGTTTCTTCATGTCTTAATCTATGTGGCTTTATTAAAATATATTTTCAACCTCACTTTGTACTACAGCACTTACCGCGTTTTCTGCAGGAAATGCATTTTCTAGTTTTATTTATTTTTTGTGATTGGTTCTTGTATTTGTAATATGCTTATTTTAGATTTGAATTGACTACTCTCCTTCTTGTATAATTGTGCGTGGATCACACATCTACTTCACTTGACTCAACTTGACTTGAATTGTAACACAAAGGCTTTATTTCATGAAACCTGAAATAATATAAATATTTTCATACTATTCTGTATTTTTCTTCCTGGATTGGCCTGGCCTGGATTCATTGTTGTTGCGGTTGACTCATTGTGTTTTTATATTCTCCACCATTGTATCCAGTCAGTAACCGATGCATATTCAACCAAAGGCTTCCACTGGGCTGCGGATGAATCCCTTTTATAACTGCTTTTTAGGCATAATTGTTTTCCAGGTTTTAGAGTCATGGACTTATTTAAACCCTGACACAGGATGGCCTCTGGGTCTGGGTCATTGAAGTGATATTGAGGTTTTCTATTGAAAATTTAAACATTTTCCTTCAAACCATGTGTATAGGGTTCGACAAAATGTGTCCCGCCCCCCACCCCCACCCCCATAACATAACATCTCCAATTCTCCTATGCTTCCAAAAAGATGGTGGTCCCTTCAATGTGACATTGTGATGTCCAAGCCCTACGGGATGCACTCCATGCACTCACCACTTCTCTACACTTACTCCGGCTCTTGCTCTTAAGAGTCTTCAAGCAAACATAATTAACAAGAATGTCTTCAAAACCACTCAATTAAAATCCCGAGGCCAGTCGCGCACAAAACACATTTGTTATCCGGCCTAAAATATCACAAAAATGTTGACGATTATTTCTAGTTGTGGAAGGACTTGCGGAAGACATTCATTTAAAATGAACTGCGGGCTATGATTTACTTCCATAGCAAGGAAAAACGGTCGGCGCAGTCATGGGGAAACGTTGTTTCTGAGTGAGGCCGGGGGGGTTAAAATCCGAATAAAATCTGCTTCCACGCCACAGTGGTGCAGGGCATGACTGCTCCGGCGGGCGGGTTCTTCAGGGACCGAGTGCTCTAATCTGGTCGGGGCTTTGCGAGTCTCTGGCGGTACCGGCTGCATGGCGGTGGAGCGGGGTGGATGAAAAGCAGAGGGTAGGGCGCCGGGGGGGGGGGGGGGGTCCCGTCAAGTTCCACACACTGATCAAACGAGGGAGGAGAAGTCATATTTGCCCCTCGCCCTGGACATCACATGTGGCTGAACGCCAACACACCCCTTGAATGCCTTATGACCCAGAAGACCCTCCCCGGTCCTGATCCCCCACCCGCCCAGTAGCAGGGGGGGGGCAGACATAGGTCCTTACAGACAAAGCTTGTTTTTCCCACGCGTCCATGAACGCCACATGTCCTGGTGAAGAGGATGCATGACATGAAGAGGGCTTTGCAGTCGTATATCAACACACAACAAACACAACACAAGAGATTCATTATACTCAAAGAGCTGTTTAAGTATTGATCATTTCCTGTCCTGTTTAAGTCCTGTAAAACACACACACACACACACACACACACACACACACACACACACACACACACACACACACACACACACACACACACACACACACACACACACACACACACACACACACACACACACACACACACCTCTCATAGCAGACCTCTTAATTTGGTCCCGTGTCTTGACTTTGAAGTTGGGGTGTGCCTGCGGTCCATGAGATATAAATGATGTCTGGGATAGGGGCTGAGTCACCGGCCTGCGCCCAGACACAATGCCAGGAATCTCAAGATGTCCTCCAGTTCCTCTGGTCTGAGCACAGTCTCAGCCGCCGTCAATAGCGCCTCTGCTATCAATATTTTAAAGCACTGCCACTCATTTTTAATAGCTCATTCTAATTCAATATTATGCTAGGGATAGTCAGCATGCGCGAGTGTGTGCGTGCGTGTGTGTGTGACAGAGAGAGTGAGAGAAAGAAACAGTGGTACTGAGGAGAAAAATAGCAAAAGGAGATGTGAGGAAAGAAGAGACAGAGAGAGAGAGAGAGACAGAGAGACATACAGAGAGAACAGAGACAGAGAGACAGAGAGAGAGAACAGAGACAGAGAGAGAGACAGAGAGACAGAGAGAGAGAACAGAGGAGAGACAGAGAGACAGAGAGAGGTAGAGACAAAGAGCATTGAGCTTAGTAAAGGCAGCACAGCTCTGCTGTGCATGATTGATTCCAGTCAGAGGGTACCGCTACCTTAGAGGCAAAGTCTGAGTATAAGTTTCCCTAATTGATCGCCTGGAGACCGTTGTGTTCTACTCACTGGAGTGTTGAAAGCACAGGACAAGTGATTTTCGATGCAGTGCTTTTAGTTGACAATGAAGATATTGGCTTTCGTAATGACTAAACACTGTTAATGGGCTCTGTTTATTCAGTTAATTCAATATTTTGATGATCGTTATTTGTATGAATCGTGTGGAGGCTAGTTGCAAACTTTAGACATGTGCTGGCTCTGTTTATTGACCAACACGTGCATGTGAATGGAATTTCAAATGTCATATATGTATACCTTTTTTAGTAACTTCTGAAAAGTGAGGCCTTTTTGCTCTGCCACAAGTATGTGGTTGAAAACTACATTTGTGTCTTATGGCATCTGGAGTTTGGTCTTCATTTCAGACACACTCATGGAGGCCATTTGTCTGCACCCACTTTGCAGTGAGAACTTAAGCACTACATTGCATAAATTGGCCCTCCGCTTATACCGATTTGGGGCCCTCACAGCGCCTACCCAACTGGCAGCCCATCGAGGTCATTCATAAGTGTTCAGGGCTGAGGGTTGATAATGATGTTGGGCTTCAGTTAGTGCATAAGAGTTGGAAGATCATCACATTGACCATTCTTAAGAAACTGATTTAAAAAGGAGAGGTATGGATGAAATATGGCTGTGCACAGAGGTGAGTTTTTATAGAGGTGAAGCACTTTCAAAAGACGGGTATATTGGAAGTCTTTCTTTCTTAGATAGAGGCTATACTGAACTCTGAGACAGCAATTTGAAAAAGCTAACGGTTAGAAATAAGGCGGTTGGGAGATGTTTATCTCGAGACAGAAAGATAGCATAGTTAGCATGAAGAAAGCTAGCCCGACAGCTTGACTCAGTGAGGTGGAGACCAGTACAAAGGGGGGGGGGGGGGGGGGGGGTGTTGCCAGGTGCAATTAATTAGACAATAGTCTTGAAGAGAAAATGGGTGTCTGGGTATTGAAGCAGAAAATAACGTCAGTGCGCTGCTATGGAGCTGTGGGACTGTTAAATTGAGAAATGTTTGTGCATGTGTTTGTGTGTTTGTTCACCATGTGCCGAATCGTACCCTGAATAGACTTGTGAACATAGGTGCCATTTTATTTTTAGCAGTCCTAGAAGCAGAGTTAATATTTATACATATTTACACCCTCTCCTGGAACCGTCACTTTATCGTGGTGGAGAGGTTTGCGTGTCCCTGTGAACCTGAGGGCTGTGTTGTCTGGAGCCTTGTGCTCCTGGTAGGGTCTCCCATGGCAGAGTGGTCTCAGGTGAGGGGCCAGACTGAGAATGGTTCACCAAGACCCCATGGAAAAAAAAATCAAGAGGAGAGACCCTGCCCGGAGGAAGCCCGGGGCCCCCGTCTGGAGCCAGGCCCAGACGGAGGGCCCGTTGGCCGGGTTTGCCACGGAGCCCGGCCGGGCACAGCCCGAACAAGCTACGTGGCACCCCCCCCCCCCCCCCCTCTTCCTTGCCCACTCCTCATGAGGACCCACCCCTGCAGAGGCACCCGCTGGGGTCGGGTGCACTGCCACATGGGTGGCGGTGAAAGTCAGGGTTTCCCGCGGACCAGACCTGTAGCGGCAGAAGGCTGGCTCTGGGGACGTGGAACGTACCTCACTGTGGGAGGAAAGAACCGGAGCTTGTGAGGGAGGTGGGAGCGCTACAGGTTAGATCTGGTGGGGCTTACCTCTACGCACAGTCTCAGCTCTGGTACCATACTCCTGGATAGGGGTTGGACTCTATTCTTCTCTGGAGTTGCCAGAGGCTTGAGGGTGCCGGGCTGGGTGTGGAGATACTCATAAATCCCGGCTGAGCGTCGCAGTTGTTGAGTTTACCCCGGTGGACGAGAGGGTTGCCTCCCTACGCCTAAGGGTGGTGGTGGGAAACACTGACTGTTGTTTTGTGCGTATGCATCACAACAGCAGTTCAGAGTACTCGGCCTTCTTGGAGACCCTGAATGGAGTCCTGTATGGGGCCCCAGTAGGGGACTCCATAGTTCTACTGGGAGACTTCAACGCCCTTGTGGCGCAACGATGGAGACACCTGGAGAGGCCGTGGTGGGGAGAACACGGCCTCCCTGATCTAAACCCGAGTGGACGTTTGTTACTGGACTTTTGTGCTAGTCATGGATTGGCCATAACAAACACCATTTTCGAACATAAGGGTGCTCATAAGTGTACATGGTACCAAAGTACCCTAGGCCGAAGGTCGATGATTGATTTTGTGATCTTGTCATCTGATCTGAGGCGGCATGTTTTGGACACTCGGGGGAAGAGAGGGGCGGAACTGTCAATCGACCACCATCTGGTGGTGAGTTGGATCGGGGAATGGGGGAAGATTCTGGACAGACCTGGTAAGCACAAACGGGTAGTGCGGGTGAATTGGGAACATCTGGAGGAGGCCCCTGTGAGTCTTCAACTCACACCTCCGGTAGAGCTTTTCTAGCATTCCTGTGGAGGTTGGGGCATTGCAGCCTTGGAGTGGGCGTGAGTTGCAAAGGCTTCCAAGTGCTTGACATGTGCTTGTAGGACTGTGTGAGTGCTTTATTGGCCTCATGGAGTCTTAGGTCCTCCTCAAAGGGGCGGTAACCTCTCTCGACACCATAGGTTGACCACGCTTGGTCAGGGAAGCCGCTTCCCGACTGAAGAAGAGGGAGGCCTTTCGGGATATGTTATCTCGCACGGAGAACTCCTGACGCACGCTTTGCATGGTATGACACGACAGGCTCGAAGGGCTGCAGCGCTGCTGCGTTTCGGAGGAGAAGCAGCGGTGTGTGGGGAGAAGTTCGGAGAGGCCATGGAGAAGGACTTTCGGTCCGGCACCAGTGTTTCTGGAAGACCATCCGGCACCTCAGGAGGGGGAAAGGGGGAACCATCCAAGCTGTGTACAGTAAGGATGGGATTCTGTTGACTCCAATCTGGAGGAGTAGGTAGTAGTGTCGAACTTCTTGAACTGAGGAGGTAGTCGAACGTTTGAAGGAACACTTTGAGGAACTCCAGAATCCGACTGACACGCCCTCTATGATGGAGGCAGAGCTCGAGGTCGATGGTGCTTCGTCGTCAATTTCCCTGATGGAAGTCACTGAGGTAGTTAAACATCTCCGCAGTGGCAAAGCCCCAGGGATTGATGAGATCCAGCCAGAAATGCTAAAAGCTCTGGGTGTTGAGGGGCTGTCATGGTTGACACGCCTATTCAACATTGCGTGGGAGTCGGGTACAGTGCCAAAGGAGTGGAAAACTGGGGTGGTGGTCCCCCTATTCAAAAAGGGGGACCAAAGAGTGTGTGCCAATTACCGGGGTATCACACTTCTCAGCCTCCCTGGTAAAGTCTACTACAAGGTGCTGGAAAGGAGGGTTCTGCCGATCGTCGAACCTCAGAATGAAGAGGAACAATGCGGTTTCCGCCCCGGACATGGAACTACGGACCAGCTCTTCACTCTCGCAAGGATCCTGGAGGGAGGCCTGGGAGTATGCCCCATCCGGTTCTACATGTGTTTTGTGGATCTGGAGAGGGCATATGACGGGGTCCCCCGGTGAGAAACTGTGGGAGGTGCTGCGGGAGTATGGGGTGGGGGGGTCTCTCCTCAGGCTATCCAATCTTTTGTTTCTCCCAAAGGCGAGAGCTGTGTCTGGGTTCTCGGCAGCCAGTCAGTCTCATTCCTGGTGGGTGTTGGCCTCCGCCAGGGCTGCGCTTTCTCACCAATCCTGTTTGTGATATTCATGGATGAGAGATATCGAGCATAAGTCGTGGTGGGAAGGGGTTGCAGTTCGGTGGTCTGAGGATTTCAACACTGCTCTTTGCAGATGATGTGGTCCTGATGGCATCATCGGCCTGTGACCTTCAGCACTCACTGGATCGGATGACGGCAGAGTGTGAAGCGGCTGGGATGAGGATCAGCACCTCTAAATCTGAGGCCATGACTCTTAGCAGGAAACCGGTGGTTTGCCCTACTCCGGTAGGAAATTGTCCTTAGCCCAAATGAAGGAGTTCAAGTACCTCGGGGTCTTGTTCACGAGTGAGGGTACGATGGAGCATGAGATTGGCCGGAGAATCGGAGCAGCGGGGGTGGTATTGCGTTCGCTTTACCGCACCGTTGTGACGAAAAGAGAGCGTAGCCGCAAGGCAAAGCTGTCGATCTATCGGTCAATCTTCGTTCCTATCCTCACCTATGGTCATGAGGAATAGGTGATGACCGAAAGACGAGATCACGGGTACAAGCGGCCGAGATGAGTTTCCTCAGGAGGGTGGCTGGCTTCTCCCTTAGGGATAGGGTGAGAAGTTCAGTCATCCGTGAGGAGCTTGGATTAGAGCTGCTGCTCCTTTGCTTAGAAAGGAGTCAGTTGAGGTCGTTCGGGGATCTGGTAAGGATGCCCACTGGGCGCCTCCCTTGGGGAGGCGTTCCGACGGCACGACCAGTGGGAGGAGACCTCGGGGAAGACCCAGGACTAGGTGGAGAGATTATATCTCAACACTGGCCCGGGAACGCCTCGGGATCCCCCCGTGAGAGCTGGTCAATGTGGCTCGGGAAAGGGAAGTCTGGGGCCCCCTGCTTGAGCTGCTGCCCCCCCGACCTAACCCCGGATAAGCGGATGATGATGAGATGAGATGAGACATATTTACACCTTTTCACTGTTTTCCTGTGTTGTACCAACGAAGGTGAATAGTCAGTGGAGCCCTACTTTCATTTAATTCGAGAACTAAAAGCTCTCTGTTTTTTTCAGGAGACTGTTGTGCTCCCATAATTAAAAACTGCATAGAACAAAAAAAACACCAGCCAAGTCAACTGTGGTCGCTGACCTTCAAACAAGACAAACAGCGTAATATCATGTTGTATATGGCTACAACTTTTCCATCTCACATACAAAGTGACTGTAACCAAAGTGAAATACAGAGCAGCGATCCAAATAGTTTACGTTGTTGGATGATCCTTCAGTAAGGAGCGCTGCGACATTCCTTCCAAGATAGAAAGAAGTCAGTCCTTCGCATCGGTGACAGCAGTAACAGACGGCTCCGCTGACAGACGGCCTCCCATAAAAATCCTGTTAAAAAGGCGAGCGCACCCATAGCACCCCAATTTACTACATCATCCAGAGCCTTGCTGTTTACAGAGTCAACCACAGCCATTATAAGTGAAATTCCAACCCTAACTGTAGCAATAGATTGCACCTCCACAGTGATGGGAACACCATGTCAAACATTGATACCACGCTGTCGACTGTTTAGCTACACACAGTTAAAATATAAAAACCAGAAGCAAAAGGATGTGGAACAGCTCGCTTACTTTCCTTAGTGCGACCTTGTGTCTGTTCCTCATATACATTTTAATGACAGAGAAAAAGGCATGATCATTTGCATGACTAGGTAGCATCAGGGGATTGTTTTTAATTATAAAAGGTGTGCCCTTTACAGACAGAACAGCTGGGGTAACCAGATGCAGTACCTGCAATTACAATTATCAAATGATCTACCTTGCCTAGGGATCATATAAAAGGTAATAACATAACTAGGCAATGGGGACTTTATGTCATTAAATTAATGGTTTATCTTCATTTGATGGTCATTAGTGGTTTGCGAGTATTTAATCTAATTTGTGCATAATAACTGGGTAATACCAGCAACCAGACAACTACCTGATAATGACCTCCCCTAGCCATACCATAGTGATTCTGTCCCTGTGTCAGTTTCTGCCACTCGATTCAGTCTTAATCGTCATTAAGGAAATTGGTGTCACTGGTTCGAGTTTTGTGTTAAGACCACTGAGGGGTGTTCCCTGCCGGCATGAAAACACAGATGCACCCTGGGAAAGGCTTGGGCTTTTGGCTTTCACCCTGCACCAGGTGAACCCAATACACTCGAATCGAGTATCTAACCATGGGGACGGGCGATGCTGCACGACTCGTCTTATCGCCATGGTTACGAGGGGTGAATGGTAATGGCGGTGCTGCGAGCGGAGAAGAAGTAATCATTAGGTAATGGAAGGTGTGCTGCGAGCGGGGGAGACTGCAAGAACTGATAGAGAGAGAGAGAGACGATGCAGATCGGCGAGAAGAGAGAGAGTCAGAGTCGTGAGAGAACGGAGAGAGAGAGAAGGCAGGAGAGAGGGAGAGATGAGCGCGGACGTAGATGAGTGATAGAGACAGACAGAGGACGACGGAGGGAGAGAGAGAGAGAGAGGCAGATGTAGCCGCTAGAGAGAGAGAGGGAAGGAGAGAGAGGAACATGGAGAGAGAGAGGATGAAGAGAGAGAGAGAAGGAGAGAGAGAAAGAGAAAGAGAGAGAGAGAGAGAGAGAGAGAGAGAGAGAGAGAGAGAGAGAGAGAGAGAGAGAGAGAGAGAGAGAGAGAGGTGGTGTGTATGGAAGCAGTGTTAAATGCGAAGTTCAGGTGGAAGAGCCAGACACAATAGAGGGAAGGGAATTATGCTGTGCGGAGAATGGTCAAGAGAGATGCCCTTTGCAGCTGCTTTAGTGCCACAATATATGTTCCACCACAGTATGTTTGGAACATATATAACAGCAGATGCAAATGGACACGCGCACGACAGGGCCCGCACACACGTGCTAACACACATGAGGGCCGTATCGAATGAGGGTTAGGGGCCCATGGCGTGCTTTGAGCGACTTTAAGCATACGTGCTCCTCCATCCCTCACCAGAGGAGGAGGGGGGGGGGAGAAAGAGAGAGAGCGAGAGAGAGAGAGGAGATAGAGAAGAAGAGAAAGAGAGAAAGAGAGAGAGAGAGAGAGAGAGAGAGAGAGACAGAGGAGGAAAGAGAGAGAGAGAGAGGAGAGCAGAGGAGGAGAGATGTAGAGAGAGAGAGAGGAGAGAGAGAGATGTGCTAGAGAGAGAGAGGAGGAGATAGAAAGAGAGAGGGAGAGAGAGAGAGAGAGAGACAGAGAGAGAGAGTCACAGACGAGAGAGAGTAGAGAGAGAGAGAGATTGAGAGAGAGAGAGAGAGAGAGAGAGAGAGAGAGAGAGAGAGAGAGAGAGAGACCGACCCTCCTCACCGTCTGCATTATCTCCCATGCAGGTTGCGCTGCCGGCTGATTCTGGGGCTGGGGGTGGAGGGGGTGTGGGCGTGCACTGCTGGGGTCTGATCATATTTCACACCCAGAGTTGTGCTGCGTCGGCCCCCAGGACCGGAGACATCACTGGGAGAGAGAGAGAGAGGGGAGAGGTGGGCGGCCGGGGCCTCTTCCTACAGCTGGGGACCCTGGCTATAGGCGGGGGATTAGCGTGCCGCGATTGAACGGGTGGTGGGTGGAGATGGGCGGGTAGGGTGCAGATGCCAGGGGAGGGAGGAGCTGGCAGGCGGGGCCCCCCGTTTGTGTGTGAGTGTGAGTGTGAGGGTGAGAGTGTGAGTGTGAGGGTGTGCGTGCGCATGTGTGCGTGAGTGCTTGCGTGTGCTTTATCAGGGATCCTGATGTCCGGGTCCCATCATGACCAGCTGAGCCCAGACGGATATGAAGCGACGTTCATGAATATTCGATTCGGTTCCCCCAGTCCCCGTCCCCGTCCGCAATCTCTCTCCCTGTCACACTCTCCCTCCCTCCCTCTGTCTCTATTTCCTTTTCATTTTTCGACATGCCATGTCTTTCACTTTTTTCCAGTGCTCACTGATGTGTCCAATCTCTTACTCCTATTCCACCGGCCCCCTCTCTCTCTTTTAACCCCTTTCTCAGTGCATCCCTCTGCCACCCTATCCCTCCCCCTGTGACAGCCTCTGCTGCGTTTCATCGGATTGCAATATCCTTTCCGAGGAAGAAGACACATGTTTTCCCTGTGAAGGCACTGTGTCCCTACATCCTCCTGCAGAGGGTCTCAGCGATAAAGCCCCCTCTCTCTCTCTCTCTCTCTCTCTCTCTCTCTCTCTCTCTCTCTCTCTCTCTCTCTCTGTCTCTCTGTCCTCTCTCTGTCTCTCTCTCTCTCTCTCTCTCTCTCTCTCTCTCTCTCTGTCTCTCTCTCTCTCTCTCTCTCTCTCTCTCTCTCTCTCTCTCTCTCTCTCTCTCTCTCTCTCTCTCTCTCTCTCTCTCTCTCTCTCTCTCTCTCTCTGATTCACACACACACACACATACACAAACACAGATAGATAGAAACACACTCAAAAGAAAGCAAACACCAGAAGCGCTTTCATGTCCCTGACTTCAAGGGAAAACTCGCTTTTCGGAGATTATTGGCATTCATCTACGACCGAGATAAGCACAAGGGTGAAAACCAATTATGCTGTTTTTCACACCATAATTCTGCTCTTTGTTTTGGCTGCGCTTCAAGCTGCGTCCCCTTCTAATGCCCTATCTCTGGCGCCTTGGTCTTGAGTAGCATTGTTGTATTAGATGTAGAATCAGGGGAAATAATTGACAAACAAAAGTTTTTGGAAAGGACGCCTGGTTCATACTTTTTGGGGGGTTTTCATATTGTTTTAAATGCCCGTTGACTCTGCCTCAACCGTACAAAACATTAGAAATATACACTGTGAATAATGCGCCTTTGGAGACTTTATTCCCTGAGCAACACCTCAACACTTTAACCTATTACGATTCACTGCAACACTGCTGTTGTTTATTGTCAATGTTGATGGATTGCACTTCAGCAAGGTGTCGCTGACATACGCATAGCACTGACATACGGTGATAAAAACATGTATGCTCTTATTGTAATTGAAACTAGGAATGTTGTCCAGCCTTACCAAAACCTCAAGTCGGATTTGAATAGATGGAGAGTACATCCTCCAGGTTCTTTTTTGTAATCCAACAAAAAGTGCATTTAATTCAATCAGAAACTTTACTAGGACAGTCTAACATCCACGCTAAACTCTGAATCCACATCTGTTATCCATCAACAGACTGTATCCCATATAGTTCATGATGAGTGATGAATAGTCAAAATGCAATAGACAGGTATGAGCTGAGTGAGTCCAGCAGACCGATAAGATAGGATTCACTTACGCTAGTGTACATACACACACACACACAAAGCGCGGTGGTGTATCTGAGCATTTGGATCGTTGCTGTGATTCGTGCACCGGAATAAAATGAGGCAAAGGGCACCGCTTTTAATGCTCTCAACACTGGGAACCCCAGGGGCTCCCACTCACAATTGGTGACTTCAAAAAGCTGTGTTATTGTAGGGCGGAAAGGGCAGAAAGCACTCTGGTAGACCAAGAGACACTGGCCCCCCCCCCACACACCACACACACACACACACACACACACACACACACACACACACACACACACACACACACACACACACACACACACACACACACACACACACACACACACACACACACACACACACACACACACACTTACAGACAAACACACACACTGCGGTTGGTTATTTCACTGTGCTGGTAGTCTTCACTTTATCAGTGAAAAAGAGAGACTGATCAGGGAAAAGGATTTATTTGAATTGCATCTTTGTTGAAATAAATGTATGATTATCAAATAAGATGACTATTAGATGTCCGTTGGAGTAACAAATATTCACAGGGCTACTTTCTACAAATACAATTTATTTTTCGTGAAAATTATTTGATGCACAGGAGTCTCTTGCCGTGTTTTGAAACACGTGTGCACCTAGCGATTGTTCATTGATGTGATTTACATAAATCTCACCAAATGATGATTTACTATGTCACGGTACCAGCAGTTGGCACAGCAGGAAAGGGGTCTGGGAAGGAGGAGAGAGGGAAGGAGGAGAGAGGGAGGAGAGGGGAGAGGGAGGAGAGAGGGAGGAGACGCAGCAGGAGAGGTCTGGGAAGGAGGAGAGAGGGAAGGAGGAGAGGGGAGAGAGAGGAGAGAGGGAGGAGACGCAGCAGGAGAGGGGTCTGAGAAGGAGGAGCGAGAGGGGGGAAAAAGAGAGAAGGGGTTGAGGGGTCTCGCCATGCCACACGCAGGCTGAGGACGAAGGCTGATTAATGGCTGGTGGCGGGGGTCTTCTCTCAACCATCGCCCCCGTTTCACAGTGGGATCAGAAACTCTCTCTCTCTCTCTTTCATTCCCCCAACACCCCACCCCCCCCCCCCCTCTTTTCTGTTATAATTATCCCGTATACTCACAAAAATATCAATCAACCACCAACCAATCAGCCACCCCTGCTCGTTAAGTGTGGAGCCACAGGTCTACACCGCGCCACACCAGCTACTACCATGCACGGGGTGCAGTGATCCCCAACGCGTGCACAAGATGGATGTTGATGAGGCGTGGTGGGGGGGGGGGGGGGGGAAACAGGAAGGAGGTGGGGCTAGAGGGGGGGTGGTCGTATAACTGATGGAGGGTATGCAATGGAATGAAAGGCTATGTGTGTGTGTGTGTGTGTGTGTGTGTGTGTGTGTGTGTGTGTGTGTGTGTGTGTGTGTGTGTGTGTGTGTGTGTGTGTGTGTGTGTGTGTGTGTGTGTGTGTGTGTGACACCCCTCCCCCCAACACACACACACTAACACACAGACACACACACACACACACACACACACACACACACACACACACACACACACACACACACACACACACACACACACACACACACACACACACACACACACACACACACACACACACACATCCCGTGAAAGCGTTAATGCACGAGAGAAGTCACGTCAAAGATGAAGGCCTCTGTAAACTGTATGACCTCTGCATGCAAAAACAACCCAGTCATAAGAGGTTATGAATTCCTCATGAAAGACATAACCTTCACCGTCATAGACCAATGTTAGATCGGTGCATAATGTAACATATCGTAGACTGTGTCTCACACAGTAGAGACAGTTCAGTAAATGTGTATTGGGATGTGTTGCGGGTTGAACATCCGGTACTCAAATCAACCCTCCCTCCCTGTATGGAGGATGGCTTTCCCGGCGTTCCGATGCCCCCTGCGGTGGCAGCGCCCTGCGTTGTCCTGGGAAACACCTAACTGGGGTGTAATTAGCCGCTTCCTGTCTGATCCAGACCGGAGACACACAGCGCCTTCCCCGGCCCCCGTCAGCTCAGTGTTAGCGGGAGCCAGCCCTGCATAAGAGGCCGGATGTATTCTGCACTGGCACAAAGTGGCTCTCGCACACACACACACAGAAACACAAACATATAAATACACAAACAAACACACACAAGCACACACCTACACATACAAACACACGTATACACACAAGCAAACACCTACACGCACATACAAACACACACACACACACACACAATACACACACACACACACAAACAAATACACACACACACACACAAACAAATACACACACACACACAAACAAATACACACACACATACACGCATACAAATACACACACACATACACAAACAGACACGCACAAACATGAACACACATATACACACATATGCAAAGTCCAAGAGTCTGTGAATCTGCAAAAAAGCTGTCACTTCAACTATGAAGGAAACCCATGTGCGCGCACACACACACACACACACACACGCACACACAAAGACACACACGTAGGCATGCACATCAACATCCAGCCCCCTGCATCTCACTGTTGACGTCCCTGGAGTAGGAGCCTCCCCTGGGAGCATGTCGCCTGCCTCAGTGATGTCTCTCCCTCTCCCGCCATTAACATTTGATCTGATCACAAGCTACATCGGCCACGACGCAACGTAATTGACCTTCACTCTGCTCAGATCCACCACAGGTGGCTCTTTATCAGTGACCCTCTCGAATGGGTTTTATCGAACAAATATATTTATATTCTAGTAATTGAATCAGAAATATGAATCTTAGAGCGAATAGAGGAGGTTCAACAATGTGCTTATCCTTGTTAATTATTTGATGTGGGGAGGAGCGTCAATTGTACAAAGGGCTGATTTAGAATCAACATGCATGGATAGATGCTGTGCTGATTAAAGTAGCCATGCGTAAGATTTAGCCCCTCCTCGTTAGTAAGCGGAATACTTTCAGAATTCCCGAAAACTCAATAAGTTTAATTTATACCATTATGTAAATCACTTGTCCACGAGATAGTTGAAATGTTAAACATTGCGACTTTAAGATAATGTTTTCTTATGAGCCCTAAAGCTCTTCTGGTTCTTTATTAGCAACAACAAGCCCTCTGGTTCTTTATTAGCAACAACAAGCCTCCATTTAGCATAGCAAAAAAACCTTTGTGCTTGCAATTAGCTTCTGTCAATAGTGATTTTCACACAATTTTGTTCTCCAATTGTTCTGCCAATCAACAGTACTTTAGAAATGGATAATTTAACCACGATAACAAAAGCGTGGTAATTGAAGTCTGTCTTTTGAGCTATTACTGAAGCTGTAACCATGCAGGACAAACTGGTTCAGGACAATGGGAGCTAATTTTTTTGGACATCTTCTTGTCACAAATATATACAAATAAATGAGGGCATTTTTGTTTTTACGTGGGCCAAACATAGTCCCCAATCTATAATTCACACTACAATATATTCTGCTCTATTGCTTTTCCCGAACACTGTCCTCATTTTAGCGTCCCTATATTGAGAGCAAGTTCATTTAAGGTCAGGTTCCAACACAGAACGAACAAGAGACACGCACACTAGTAGGCCTACGCATCTCACCCTCCTCTATCTCTCATTGCTTTTAATAACCATCTCATTCATCGCAACCTGCGGTAGAAAGAAAGAAGCATTACGTGAAGCAGTTCAGCATAAAGGCGATAAGAAGCTCTACTGTTTGGAGATTACATTTGGACCGTGCAGGAGGGAAATTGGCACTATGAAACTCCCTTCTTTCCCTTGCCCCTCCCTTGTTTAATTATGAAGGAAACATGGGATATTTAATTCTACACCACCATAACGATAATACTCATAATAATAGAAATTGATCTGATTCTGCTGTGTTTCAGCGGGCTCTATGCATGTTGTTTAGGTATAACTGCACAGAGACACGTTTGTTTTTTAGAGACGCTTCTCTGCCGCCAAGATGTCCGAAACAACTTCCGTGATGGATTTTTTGATTGGCTTTAAATCGATGGGACCGAACTGGTCCCTTTTATTTTAAGCCTGACGGTGTCATTGGTTACCATCGAGTCATGTCCTCCTTATATTAACTTTGGAAACCTTTTCAACCTTGGCATTGAGCGAAAGGCTTCGGCCTCATGTCATCCATCATTGTTTACCAGGACCGAACAGGCCCACTGTGACAGGTTTTAATGGTTGGAGCACGAAGGTCAGAACATGACAGTGGAGACAAACCACACTCGGTACTAATACTGAAGCTGTGTTTCATGGAGGGAAAAACCTGACCACTGGAGCTCTGCCAAGGCCACGGCACCTCCCGCACTAACGAGCAGAACCGACTGCCACTACACAGGCATGGACACACATTCTCTCTCTCATACTCACACACACACACCTGCACAAACAACACTCTCACACACACACCGACACACATACACACTCTGTCTTAGACATGCAGCCACACCGACAGACACACATTCTCTCTCATACGTGCACACATTCTGTCTCACAGGCACACCCACACTGACACGACACACACGCACACACACACACACACACACACAAATTCACACATTGTTTCTTTCTCTCTCCCATACACACACACACACACACACACACACACACACACACACACACACACACACACACCACACACACACACACACACTCACACACACACACACACACACACACACACACACACACACACACACACACACACACACACACACACACACTCTCTCTCTCTCTCTCACACACACACACACACACACACACACACACACACACACACTCTCTCTCCCACACACACACACACACACACACACACACACACACACACACACACACACACACACACACACACACACACACACACACACACACACACACACACACTCTCTCTCTCACACGTACACAAACACATTCTCTCTCACATAAACACACACACACACAAACATTCTCTCTCTCGCACGCACACACACATTCTCTCTCTCGCACGCACACACACATTCTCTCTGTCACACACACACACACACCGACACGACACACAAACATTCTCTCACACGCACCCTCACTCACAGATCCACATAGTCACACACTCACTCACTCATGAAAAAAACAGAAGTGCACCCACACCATTTTCGTTTTTTACACACGGCAGAAAGCCAACATTTAAATTGTCTGTGAGGCAACAAGCACACACACACACACACACACAGAGCACACACACACGCACACACAAAAACCCATGAGCACACACAGACACATCCCTACATCACCCTAGAGTCAGTCTGGGGCTGCCGCTCCTTCTCAGGAAGCAGGTCAGGTCAGCAGAGGCTAGATGCATGTCTCACTGGCTCCGCTAATGACCTGCCACTCTCCCTAACACCGCACCCCCCAAGACCTGCAGTCCTGGGGGGGCCAAGGCTCACTGCATGTGCTGCTCTGCTGCTTGCTTGCGTGCGTGCGTGTGTGTATGTGTCTGTGTGTCTGTCTGTGTGTATTAATATGTGTCTGTGTGTCTGTCTGTGTGTATTAATATGTGTGTGTGTGTCTGTCTGTGTGTATTAATATGTGTGTGTGTGTGTGTGTGTGTGTGTGTGTGTGTGTGTGTGTGTGTGTGTGTGTGTGTGTGTGTGTGTGTGTGTGTGTGTGTGTGTGTGTGTGTGTGTGTGTGTGTGTGTGTGTGTGTGTGTGCGTGTGTGCGCGTGCGACTGTGTGCGTCTACGCATAGGTTTATGGTCATGTATTGTGTAGGTTCCGTGCGTCTCCATATTTTCATGGCAATCGGAAATGCAAAGAATGCAAAGCAGGAGCGTAAAGGGCAGCTACAAAGGAAGGAGGGAGGCCAATGATGTGCTCAGAACACCTACACACAACAATACCAGAGTGGGAAAACAGTTACTGATGCACTGGGCATTTAACCTCTAGCTGGGAGGAGTGGGAAATACAAAATACTACAGAGACAGACAGACAGACCGACAGACCAACAGACATAGCGAGAGGGAGAGAGAGAGAGAGAAAAGTGAGGGGAAAGAGAGAAAGAGGGAAAGCATATTGCAGGAAATGCAAACTACTTAACCTTCAGGAGTCTGGGTGGAATATTTTGAGTGTATGTAGGGGTTGGAATAGCTACAGTGTATGCTGGGATGGAATAGCTATTGTGTATGTAGGACTGGTCCCTGTAAAGCTAAACCATGGCTTCAATCAATCACACCAGCTTTTTTTCGCTGCCCTCTGCTTCTAGATGATCGCTTCTTCACACAGTGTATGAGTGTGTGTGTGTGTGTGTGTGTGTGTGTGTGTGTGTGTGTGTGTGTGTGTGTGTGTGTGTGTGTGTGTGTGTGTGTGTGTGTGTGTGTGTGTGTGTGTGTGTGTGTGTGTGTGTGTGTGTGTGTGTCTCGGACAATGTGTGAGGTGCACAATTCTTTGGCCGCGCAATTGACTACGCATCTACCATCCAACATGGCATTTGGGTCCAAAATATCTTTTTTGGGAGCTTACTGGCTTCGCCACTTTTCTCTACCATCTGAATCAGTTGTAATCACGTATAATTGGTGTCTCTGCAGGCGATGGAAGCCATCGAGTTGCCTGGATGCATGTGTCCGATGGAATTTGAAACAGGGGACACACAGAAAAATGGAAGCTCAGACAATCAAGTGAATGTCAAGTAGAAGTAGCTGATATTGGTGACTGCAGGCCTAGTGATTATGTATTGGCAAATGTCACGGCAATAACCAAAGCTTGTTCTTGTATAAATTCCCAATCTTTTTTTTTATATGTATACATATCATATGAGGTCTGCACAAACCTTTAATTTGGGCATTGTAAAGGCATTCGCTTGACTCAATAAGGTTCGTACTCTGATCAAACACATTTATAATTTTTTTGTTAATTAGACATAGTTATAGATTATGAATACATTTAATTTAGAAATTGTATTTGATTGATTTCCGTGAGAATCATTGTAGCACCCTTTCAGACCAGGGTAAGCACATGACCATGGCCATATTTGAAACACTGGTTACAATAGCTTAAAATTCTGTGTGCGTTCCAAGTCAGTTCCTTCCATTCCTGTACCAAAAGCTATTAAGCAGCTGCGGAATCTCTGTTTCAGTGCCAAGGACAATACGAGACCAGCTTCAGCAATCGCCCAGTGCCCGCCATCTCTAAACGCTCTGGCCTCGCTTGAACGCCATATCCATATCTCTCTAATTGATCCGAAAAATGCATTCAGAAAGACACTGAGCAGCCTTAACTCTGAATTGAGAAGACAAACAGAAGGAAGTGAGGGGAGGGAGGCATGGAGGGGAGGAGGGAGGCATGGAGGGGAGGAGGGAGGCATGGAGGGGAGCGGGGGTGAGGGGGGAGGGGGGGGTGAGGGAGGGTAGGGAGGGGGGAGTAATAATGTTTTTGTTTTTTAAGATAGCTAACATCTTGTTTTGGAGTCTGCATTTTCTCCCTGGGGAACGCAGTAAAGCGTATGCCTATAGACGTGTTTCATCTTTTAATTGTCTCGTACAAAAATAAACACTGAAATTAACCTAGTTACCAAATTGGATTTAATTTGTCGCCTAAGGGACACAAACATTGTTCTAAACGTACATAAATACCCCACAAGTCTCTTTTTGGTTGTCAACGTAATGGAGATTTGAGGATGAGGAAGGAACAGGTCTCTGAGTATGGGAGGGGGCAGGGTCCAGACGGATTGCATTTCACCGGGGGAGGATTGATGTGGCCCCGAGAAGATTTCTTTCTAAATGAGCTTCTCCATATAAATTCACTCTCTATCAGCAACTCAGCCACTCTTTTCTCACAGAGAACTCACTCCCTGTACCTCAGTGTGCCTCTCAAGTCAAACATCGCTCACAGTACGACTTGTTTGTTTGTTTCTACGGGGGCCAACTTTTTCCAACTGACGGTCTTTTTGACACACGGTGTCATTCTCCGTAGAGCCATCCGTGAGTCTTTTAATCCCGCAAAACCGTTTAGAAACACTTAAATAAAAAGAGGTTTGCGTGCAGTGCAATCAGGCATGGTCATAAAGTTAAATAGGGATTTAGTTTGCGCTTATAGTGTGATATTCTGTAATTCCCATTGCCCTATCCTTAGGGACTGGCACCCTTAGAAGCTGTGAAGGCATGTAATTCGATTTCGGTTCTTTCTAAAAATACAACGTTTTAATAAAATGGAAATGAGAAGTTTTCCATTAAGGGAGTGAGTGCAGTGTTGGAACGGGCAGGTATTGATAAAATTAATGCCCTCAGTTAACGGGGGCACTCTTTGAAGAAGCCATTACACTGTGTTTGAGGTTTAAATAAACCTCACGGTAAATCATACTTATGTTGACCAGGGTTTAATTAGATCGGTAAAGAACATTGACTTGGATTTTGACTTTTGACATTTTAAGAAAAATAGCTTCACTTAATTATTCAAGCACTAAATCCGTTACAGGACAACAGGGTCTATCTTTTTTCATCATGCGCTTTCATTCTCGGTCTCATTCTCCACACTTCCACATTTCACAAACCCAGTTTCTCAACTCCCTGCTATTTCTTACCAAGCCAACAATTGATTTCCACGCTTACATCATATTTTCACACTTACAAATAGACCCGTATTTTATTGAAACATGTGTAGCCTATGTACACTCACATGTACGTGTTGGAAATTAGTGATGTGACTCACATTGATTCATCAAAGCCTTAGATAATCCTTAGATATGCTAAAGTGTAGACTCTCGATCTCTCGGTCTCTTTCTCTCACACGCACAGAAGATATGTAATTTATAACAGATAACGATGTAACACTATAAAATGGATTCTGTTTGATATTGCTTCAGTAAAGGGTACAGTTAAACTAACAAACGCATAAGACAACCTCGTAGGCCCAAAATATTTCAGAACGAATCGAAGATTTAGTTACAGGAAATTGAAGATATGGTAACTGATCCGCTAGTCATTTGTCTACATCTGTGTTTTTCTTTCTTTGCATGCGTTTAAAATAAATATTCGTCTATGTCAATTTTTGCCATGATTCGTTTTTGGAAAATTTTAACCAGTTATTTTGCTTTAAAGTGACAAAAAGCACAGCTTCATGTCAACTTCTCAGAGCCCCCGAAAAAAAACACTAAAACACATACATATACTGGACTAAAAGTTCACCCGTCCATCCAACGTGTGGGTGGTTGTTAAAAACAACCACTTAGATCAACATTCCAGTGAGGCTGGGTCGAGGACAACATGTTTCTCGCCCCTCACTGGTTATATCGCCCTTTTCCTCCCTTTATCTTTCCCTCTGATGGATGCTCAGCAGTTTCAGCGCAATGCCGGGAATGGTTCACGTATGCTAGCAGTGTGCTGTTGGTTTAAGGCGTTCTCCCTGTGCGATATCAAAGTCCTTCTTGAGCGAGGAGCGTGGAGTTGGCATGGATCTAAAGGGTCTCAGATGCCGATAACACGTGCGTGAAAGGTTAATGGTGGCTGGTGAATGGCCTTTAGCCTTCATTTCCAATCCATAATATAGGAAACACACATACATACATACACTTACACACAGACACACACACACTCAAGTGTTTATGTATCTGTAGCTCTAGCACCACCGGCACCCGGTGTCCTCGCAGCCCTATGCCTAGGTCTGATTTTAGCAAAAAATCAAAAATTGTCCCTGTAGCCCGACAAACGTGTGTGTGTGTGTGTGTGTGTGTGTGTGTGTGTGTGTGTGTGTGTGTGTGTGTGTGTGTGTGTGTGTGTGTGTGTGTGTGTGTGTGTGTGTGTGTGTGTGTGTGTGTGTGTGTGTGTACGACAATAGAGAGACTGTCTCGGCCTGCTGCAGACTCTCTGTGACTCACTTGAATCACTGTGTGTGTACCTATTCATGCCTTTTTCTGCAGGAGGTTTGATGTTGGTTTTATCTATTATGCACATCCAAGACCTTGTGAGCATGTTCTCAAATAAACACTTCCAAATGTTTACTCTTAGAGTGTGTGTGTGTGTGTGTGTGTGTGTGTGTGTGTGTGTGTGTGTGTGTGTGTGTGTGTGTGTGTGTGTGTGTGTGTGTGTGTGTGTGTGTGTGTGTGTGTGTGTGTGTGTGTGTGTGTGTCCGTGGGTTTGAGTAAGTGTGTGTGTTTACGTGTGTTGGTCTGCCTGAATGCATAAGCACATGTTTGTGTCTGTGTCTGTGTGTGTGTATCACTCTGACATTTTCAGTTCTTTTTTCCACTGCGGCTGTTAAAGGGAATCGATGCAAGAGGGCCTGCCCCTACAACAACCATGCCCGCCTATCCCTCCCCTCATCCACCCACCACCGCCCCTTTTTCTCCAGGCTCAATTTATCTGCAGGGCTGCAGGCCGTTAGAGGCCGATGAGGAAGATGTAAGAGAGGTGGTATGATATGATCCACAGCAGGGTAAGGTTGTTGGTGTGATCAGGGCGCAGTCCTCTAACCCTAATCCGAACACTCTGAGCCTCACCGCAGAGAGCTGGGATGCTAACATGCGATGTCTGGGTCACAGGGGAGAGCCCTTTGTAGTCTTGTACCCATGTGTTCCCATACTGACCCTCTGACGCCCCGAAACAAGAGGTTTGGCCTCAATGGGGGGGAGGGATTTGGTTTGTAGTGGATGTTAGGGATGTAAAGAGATTTGAATTTGCCGCAGCCAAATTGAATATGTGTGCGACGCACCTCACAGGAAGGTTAGCGCTGCACCAGCTCCGGCCATGTCATATTCCTTGCGTTGTCCGTTACTAATGCTGGGTAGTAGACAGCTGCAGATATGAAAAAAAAACATCTAACCCCAAAGTAATTCTAACAAAAGGTTTCTCAGCTGTTTTTTGTAGTATTAGGTGTCCTCAATTACATACAAAAATTTTACCAAAGTTTGACCACTAGAATCAATTTTCAAGATGGCGTACAAAATGGGCAGGAAGCCTTTAAATACCCTAACCCCTTCATTATTTGACCTAGTCAAGTAATCTCGGTGTCTAACCCCATGTTGTCTGGGTCTATGAATCCATTGGACTTTTCTAAATTACAGTGACATGATTACATACTCATGGAAAACATGATTTTGTGAGATTAATGTAAGGTTTTATCTTTGTTTGGGGTGAGCCAGAGATCGATTTGAGACTGTTGGCAATGAGATCATTGAAGATCATTGGAAAACCCGTTTTTGGAATATCACATGATGTAGCCTAGCACTCACTGAGGACACCCTGCGGTAATGCTGCTAGGTTAATCCCTGTGGGAGACTGGTTTGTAGGACGTGAGACTGCAAGTCCCAGTTATCATCTACGTAATGTAACGCAACGGTGATATATAATTCGGTGGCGCAAGAAGTCCAACCATCCATGGTAATTGCGACCCTCTTTATGACTATATCTCGCCTCGCTTTGACCATGGATTTTCCTGTCTGTGAAAACTTTTGGGATAGTGGTACTTTGATAACCAGGTGTTTCGGTAGCACCAGCGCTAGTGGTAGCCAGAGCTGGAGTCAACAGGGATTGGGACCTCTCTATTACATTCCCGTCATGTGGCCGCTTCAGGTGAGAACTTTAATTGGTTGTGCCCTGTATGTTTAATCGCAGCACGGCACATTGCACTGGATTTCTCCACTCGTCCATCACACTTGTAAAACCTTAAGTGTTGCCAAACATCGGACTTGTAGGAAACACCGGACTTGTAGGAAACAAATTCACCGGCGGCTGGTGAATTTTATTTTAGGTGAGGCTGAAAGTTTGCAAACTAAACCCCGGTAGGGGGGTATGGGGGCAGCCTCCCAGAAGATTATTTTGTGATTTTCACACACAAACTAAGCATTCTGGTGCATTCTGGCAAAATAATAGAGACAAAATTGAACATTTCCTTACAGAGAGGAATGGGGCCGGGGAACTAAGTTTTAAATTAATGTATTTGCCTTGTAGAAATCAGCAAGATTAAAAGTTTAAATACATCAATACAATTTGGGAATTATACACAAGTTAACATACTTGAGAATGTGATTCTAAAATGGGTGAGTGTGTTACAGCCATCTATTGTGTCGGTAACTTCACTCATAAATCTATCTACAGTCAAGTTTGCATTTAGACAAATACAATAAAATATGAATACCACAAAAAGCATGATGCCACCAGGTTTGCAGAGAACTAGGCTATATACAATGCACACTAAAGGCATGATGCCACCATAGGTTTGCAGAGAACTATATACAATATGCACAATGAAGGCATGATGCCACCATAGGTTTGAAGAGAACTATATACACAACCCAGTCTCACGGAAATACAGTACGTGACACGGTCACGTCACGTCATTTAATCTATTCATTCGTGATCTGGGACACGTAATTTCAATTTTTTCATGCCAAAAGCACAATTTTCCAACTCATTCTAAAGAGAAGAGATAAGCAGCTACCTTTTTTCTGTCACGGTTTGCCTACAGAGCAGCGCACCTGCTTAAAATATATCCGTGAATTGTCACAATTTCTCAGAATCAAAGGTGAAAGGAGAAACAGGTGGCCAAAAGCTTTCATATTGTTCGAAATTTGTGCTTTTTAGCATGAAAAAATTGAAATTATGTGTGCCAGATCACGAATAAATAGATTAAATGACGTATGATGTATTTCCGGGGAGACTGGGTTGATATACAATATGCACAGTGAAGTCATGATGCCACCATAGGTTTGAAGAGAGCTATATACAATATGCACACTGAAGCCATCAGATAGACTAACCACCAAAATATCGCAGTGTTTTTAGATTCGGCACGTTCATGATGCCCCCGCATAGCCAATTCAAAGGCACCACAAAATTGAATGCAATCAATTAGTTTTGACAAAATATATACATTTTTGTCAACCTCTTCGTTGTGTCTTCTTACCCCTATCCGATGACCCTTGTCCAGCTGTGAAGCGATGCTAATTCTGCCTACCATGGCTAGTTTGACACAGTTGTGCATTATGGATCGTTCATGTTTCGTTAACCTTTCAGACAGATGCTTGAGATCTGTTACTCCAGCTTCGGTCCAGGCAGAATCAGATGAAGATGATTTGAAAAATAAACAAGGAAAGCAAAACAGCACATTTTTAGATCCACATCCAGTTAGCCAATCCTTTCTGTCAAACTAGGTCCGCGTGAAACTCCTGGTGTAGGACTTCTGCTTCTCTTTGGCAGGCTGTGTAATATTAATGTTCTTCGGCCTGTCAATTCAAACTTTTTAAGCGTACGTTCTCCTCAAAAATGGGTTTTCTAAAAGCGATTGAACCGAATTAGGGGGTAATTCGTCCATATTGAGCACAGCTGCAACACAACTAGCCTTCTTTCAAACCACTCACGCGAGCAACGCATCTGCGGTTGATGTTGCCAGGTAACCAGTTTCTGGGCTCTAATGCCGGCGCCCTAAACCCTTTGTTAAAACTAAATGGTATCAGAATTGATATGGCCACTGTAGAGTGAACGACCGTAGAAGTCAAATGAGTCTGTTTACAGCCCGAATTTCGCCATGAAATGGAAATACAGTGCCAGAATATCAATTCAGTGTGCATTCTTAAGTAAAATTAAATAGTTTAGAAGCCTCAAAATTCAAATAATTAATCTTTTTATTAATTTTTTTTGGAGGGGGGGGGGGTACCCTAGCGCCCTCTATGGCCCAGCCGCCACTGGTAGGAAACCAGCTTCTACCGTTCACTCTGAGTCTCTGACCGCCTCTGATTCCAAGGAAGCATGCTGTTTGCTTCCCCCGTGTCGGACTGAATTGGCCAAATACGGCCGTGGAGAGAATGCAAACCAGCACCAGTTTAGTTGAGAAGGTTATAATGATAGATATGAGTCAGTTTTTATCAATGCAGAGATTTTACATACCATAAATCTTTAAGTTCATACAGACAGATGCACACTTTTGCCATTGATGCAACCGCATTGTATATGTTCATACAAATGTCCCGATACAAATCTGTGAATCTTCCCATCTGTAGTGGATGTACACGCTGTATGTGATTGATTGAATACTTTTTTCTTTTAAATGCCCTTTCATATAGTCTTCTATGTTGAGTAGCGGTACAATGTAACACATTAATACATTTGATATCTATTAGATCGCATTGTATAATGTGTCAGCAAGCCGTGCACTATCGTCAAAACTCAAATTATAGCAAATGTTCGAAGCATGTTCATGTGACTTTTCCTTTGTAGACTATGATCGTCTATACATGGGAACCATAATTCCCTATCCGACCAATCCCCCACAAACCATTGACAGCCATGTCCTCGAGGTATTGCTTCTACCGCTGCTCGCGCTGTAGCCTCAGTCTGCCTTCGCAGAGCCTTCAATTCCAGGCTCACGTCAACCCAATCTCGGTTATTTTTGGCACGCCTGGAAAATCCCAGGGAATGGCGGTATTCTAACTGTTATATCGTGTCGCCTTCAGATCTTCTCTCTCCCTCCCCCCCCCCCCCCGACGCGCGCGCACACACACACACACACACACACACACACACACACACACACACACACACACACACACACACACACACACACACACACACACACACACACACACACACACACACACACACACACACACACACACACACACACACACACACCAGAACCCAACACACACACACACACCAGAAATCATTGTTTCCTAGCAGACCCCTTTTATGAGAGACTAGGGAGAACTGCAACCTTCACTATACATTCTCCAGCAAGCCTCCTCACAGAATCCCTCACGTCAGAACAACACATCTGCAGCTCGGCCGTGCTGTAGAAGAGAGGGGAGGGAAATAGGTAAAAATGCAACTGGGTGGCCACTCCCAGCAAAGGTCAACTACCTGACTGGATGAAGCAGGAGTAGAAACAACCCCAAAGCCTGTCCACCTCGGGGCATTCGCCTTACTTCTTCCTTTGTGCAGTCAGTGTCTGTTTGACTCGAGTAAACACTGGGACTTGGAAAAGAAACCGATGCATCTCTCTCCGACAAGGATTGGTTCACTCGCCCCGAGGGGATGAACATGCTATACTGCTGAACTTTTATGTGTAGCTTCAGGGAAAGCCGTACTTGGCTTTAACCTACTGCAACCCCTGTTGAGAGCAGCGGCGGATTACCAGGGGGAGAAGTCCGTCGCATGGCAGGAGATCAGGCTGAACTCAAGTCTATCATCAACTACATCTTGGTGTTATTTATTTTATTTTTTTTGATACGAGGAAGCACTATAATTTGTGTCGGTTGTTATAAAAAAGTTATTTCACCCTCCTGACACAGGAAAACATGGCACCATATTGGTATTGATTCCAGGGATGTTATTGAGTGGCGAGCTTTTGTCGGCTTAACTTTTGTGCTTCGCAGACCTCTCTTTGCCGAGAATGGGAAGTTGAGAACAAATTAATATCAATCAATTCGAATGAATTGTATGAGAATGATACTGAATGCATAAGCTTTGAAAGAAATACATTTCTGTTATGGATTTTTTTTTAAATGCTTCACCCTTACTTAATATCAAATCTTAGCTTTGTCAAAAGCAACTCACAAATAGTATTCAGTCAGATCACGACCCATCTCAAACAAAGGCAAAAATTGGAAAACTTTTCAAGTCGCTATATTATTTGTATTACTATATAATAAAGACAGACTCAGGGGGACATGTGGCTACTTTGGCTTATGTGCTCAGGGGTCGGCTCTGAGTAGTGAGGATCATTATTCCACATATTGGATCCTGTTTAAAGTAGCAACATCCATCTCTTCTGCATTGTTTTTCTTCTCTATCATTTATTGACTTCAGCACTCCTCCTTTGCCTTGAACGAGTATTATCTCTGATCTGTTCTCGTGACCCTATGGAGTTGGCCATTCCGTGCGTCACATACACCAGAAAACACATTAGAAGGGTTTTTAAAATAAGCACCATACACACATTGCTGCAAAGACCATGTCCCGCTCAGCCATTCCCTGCAGACAGACTTATAAACCAGCTAGCAAAGCGCACACTGGTATAACAGTCATCTGTTTAATAATGGCATGTTAAGACACATACAAATAGTATGCCATATGTTGTCCCTGTTAGCCCCTGGTTGCATTCATATTTTGAGTATCTATCTTTCGAATTCAAAATTGCTAGGGAGCTATTCGAAGCACGTGTTTGAGAGCTTGGCGGCTGAAAAGTGCCCTTCGGAGCGTTGCCGGTGCGACGGCGGTGTTGACCATGAGCCTCCAATCTGCCGCCTCCAATGAGCACCTTCTCTGCTCCCGAGGCCGCTCATTTCCTGTATCAAGGCTCTGTCGATATTGACCCCCACCCGCCCTCCCGCCCTCCAGACACCAGCGCTCTACTATTTACTCCCTGCAGGTGAGGAAAAAAACTTAAACTGTCAGTCATTGCTTGGGGTGTTTATGTTTGTGTGTTGGGTTGGGTTGAGGTGTGTGTGTGTGTGTGTGTGTGTGTGTGTGTGTGTGTGTGTGTGTGTGTGTGTGTGTGTGTGTGTGTGTGTGTGTGTGTGTGTGTGTGTGTGTGTGTGTGTGTGTGTGTGTGTGTGTGTATGTGTGTGTGTGTGTGTGTGTATATGTGTGTGTGTATGTGTGTGTCGGGTTGCGTGTGTATGTGTGTGTCGGGTTGTGTGTGTGTGTGGGGGGGGGGGTTGTGTGTCGGGTTGTGTGTGTGTGTGAGTCTCTGTGTGTGTGTACACCCACACACACACATTTTTAGGGTTTGTGGCCAGTTTGTATGCATATGTATTTCATCATGCGCAAGTATTTTCAGTGTGTGCCTGTGTGTATGTGTATGCACACACCCCTGCACGTGCGTGTATGTGTGTGTGTGTATGTGTGACATTGATACATATTTTGCTGTGTTTATCCATATTTAAAAATGTAGGCTGGGGGTCTGGAGAGCTATTAACATAAATTAAACCAAACCTTACCACCTTCCAAGGTTCCAACACTAAATAACCCTAAATGCAATTACTGTTGTTACACCGGAATACTTGCAGAAGGTAGATTGCAGAAGTCAAGACTTTGCTTTGTTTCCATGTATCTTTTATTCATAAAGTAATGTGGGGGAGGGTTAAACCCCTGGAGAACACTCCAGAAATAGTTTCGGAGGGAAATAGGAACAGTAACAGTGTACCCAGCGGAGCCCCATTCAGGGGAAAAAGGCTCCAGTGCAGACATCATTTCAGGTGAAAACATTGCAGGAGAAATGAGCAGTCCACTCTGTGTTGGCATGAGTTATGAGGGGGCCAGAGGTCATGTGGTGACCAGCCTTGTCCCAGCTACGGAGATGTCAGCGGTGGCCAACAGTGCAGTCACAACCTTGTGTGGCAAGGTCGTCCTTTGGAAGTCACCCTGGTTATTTTGATCTTTGATTAGAAACAGCTGTGGGTAGGAGCAAAGTATCAAGAGCGATCTCAACCCGCCGTCAAAAGGGTTGCACTCTTACACGGGGGGCAGCCGATTGCCTGGATATCAAGCAGGGCTAATCAGGAACAAATTGAGGTGAGTAATTGTCTGCTAAACGAGAAAAACATGAAATAGCTTAGCAATTGCTCCCAAGCCAAGATACTTTTATTTAGCCAATTAGCAGATAGAAACGAAATGTTGAAGTAAAAGTCTTACTCAAGGGTCATCTCAGCTAAGCCATGTGCTACAACCTCCTAACTTTATGGCATAGTTTATGTCTGAGGCAACCACAGTGAACACCGTTCACAACAGTTGTCCTATTCTACAGAATGACACATCCATCGTCGGCCTATCACCACAGCGTTTATCAAGCGTGATAGGAGCTAGTGTTCAGAAGACAAACAACAGACAACGATCGCCGTGGCCAATATTAATTGGCCTTGAAATTAAAATTTAATTGAAATCTTGTGGGAGTGAAGAAGAATGACGCAGACGTTCATGGGGACACGTCTGATGACAGCTGAGCCGTGTGATTGGCACAGCGGCGTCTCCGAAAGGATGCGTGGTTGAACCGATTCTATCAGGTGATTTAGCATGAGAGAGAATAAGGACCGAAGGGAGCCGCGAAGACAAACGATGTTCCCCGAGATAGAAAACGTCATTAAAAGGCTAAATAAATATCAATGTTCTAAATTGGGGGGGTACAAAGATAGCGACGGTTAGAAAGTTTAGGTGCGTCAAAATGGAATGGAGCTTACTTGTTTGACTCATTCCTTTTAACATTATTTCTTCATTCGATGTCCTAATTAAAATTGATTTGGTGTTTTTAGTTCAATCAAACTCAGTTGATGCGTGGATGGGCGACTGCATTAAACAGAAAAACCCCAACAAACCATTCTACGTGAATTGTATAGCCTAAATGTCTGCTGACTTCCTAATGGCGTGCTTCAATAAAAAGACACAATGGCTAAATTGACAAAGCAAGGTCAATGGCAAATTTATTGAATTAGAATGATTGTTAACACTATCGAACTCTAGACATATCCCTGGATGACACAAATGTTTCCCGAAAATCAAACCTTTGTAGTGAAAAAAAAGTGTTGTTGACAAAAGATAGTACTTCATCTAGGAGATGCGTGATGAAAAATGAAAAAATAATCCCCAAAAGATGCTTTCTAACACGGCCACTTTTCTCCCCTCTATTGAAAGACACCCACAGTGCTTCTGAAATGCGGGCCAACCCTTTAAGCTGCCAGCACACATGGATGAGGCTAGAGCCGCCATTTTGTCCAGTTATCCAGGGAGCTTCCTGAGACTCCAAATCGACAGATTCCAACCTTCTTGCCCCAAGGGGGTTTGGGTGGACAAGTTGGTTTATTTAAAACAGGTATGGCCTTCATGTACATATCTCATTCCAAGTAAAAAAAAGATAACACCTCCTGAAGGTCCAGAGATATCTACCTGCTTCCCCACCGCATGACTAACATCTCAGATCTCTCACCACCACACAGGTTCAGACACCACACCCACGACCAATACCAAAAACCTGAGCCTCCTTCCTGGCTTATCAACCACTGCTGGTGGGATGAGATATATCACACAAAAAAAAGGGTTAGAGCGGACATTAATTGAAATGGCAGCCGTCTCCACTCGAGGCAGCATTTCCCTGTTAGCATGACTCTCTCCTCGGATTCAGCCTCTTTCTTATGTTACTTTTCTGCACTCAATTCCACCTCTTGGCCCCCTCTGTGTGGCCCTGGTGCAGTCTCCCAGGGGCCCCGTCTGCTCTGCCAAGGAGCTCAGTGCTGTCTCGGGCTGGACTGACGTTGGCCGAAATAGCCACTATTTACCCCATTCTGTTTTTTCAGCCCCATCCCTCTTCTTGTCTCCTTATCTTATTCAGTCCTCTTTCTCCCTCTCTCCCCCTCTCTCCCTCTCTCTCTCCCCCTCTCTTCCTCTCTCTCTCTCCCTCTCTCTCTCTCTCTCCCCCTCTCTCTCTCATCCTTTCCTTTCCTTTTTTTTGTGACCGTTCCCCACCACAGATCAATACATGACACTACATTCTCTCTGCTGCCTCGCTGAGGGGATATATAACCTCCTCTGAGATTACATTTAATCACTGTGAGCTAATGATTATTCCTGATACCTCCCTCTGCATTTTTAAGCCTTCACATGACCACCCTCTGCGCTTTCAAATGTTGCATTTACCACTCCTCGACTTCCCCCAATCGCAGAAACACCGTCACCTTTGACCTTCTCTCCTCTCCCAGCAAGCCGACTTACACATAACCCCCAACCCTAGGCAGGGATACACACACACACACACACACACACACACACACACACACACACACACACACACACACACACACACACACACACACACACACACACACACACACACACACACACACACACACACACACACACACACACACACACACAAACTCTTCTCAAACCAAACTCTTCCTTTTCCACACTCTGGCATTATACGCCGTGTTTCATTCTGAGAGCTCTGATTTCATCTCCAAAGTAAACAACTGAGAGGAGATAGAGTTGGAGGAGAGTGATCGTGGTCGTCGGTTCTTTCCTCAAGGATCAAGTGGGTCTGCTTGGGTGTTGAGTGTGCGCTTGAGCGTTTGATTGTCTGCGTGTGAGTGTGAAAGAAAACCGAGGAGAATGATGGGGATGGAAGGCCTGAAAGTGCCCTGACCCCCACTGCTGTGTGATTAAGTGTCTCACACACTGTGACCTATATCTTGAAATCACTCTCTCTCTCTCTCCCTTTCCTCTGTCTCTCCCTTGTCTCTTTCTCTCTCTCTCTCTCTCAGAATAGCTTGATCATTGCTCTCCCATGTCGTGTTTTTAATTTACTTTATGCTATTGGGATTTTCTCCTGTTTCTGTGCATTTTGGCCAAATATGAATCAGTGTCAAAGCCCAAAAGCATAAGTTTCATTCACACTAATTTTTGCAGTTAATGAAGGAAACGTATCCTCTGGTGAGGCCAAAGTAGGTCTCTGCATGGGTCAGCAACTTTGTGGAATGTTAGATGAATCGTTTATTAATTCATTTATTACCGTTTTGCTGAGACGCTTTCGGAAATCCTTAAAGTGAGTAATGACTATACCCTGCCAGACTCCAATATCACTTCCTCTGCGAGCACGAAACAGATGCACGCTTACACACACCCACATACAGTACGCAAACACATACACACTCACGCATACAGACAGTATCCAAACACTCAACACACAAAAACACACTCACACATCACACACACTCACACACAACTACACAAACACAGCAGTACGCAATCTAGCGTACCTCAGCTCCCAGCATGCAATTCCATTGCACGTCAGTAGCTGAGAGGAGCAGCTGGGATTTTTGACAAACACACAGTGTGATACCCGACAGACAGATCTTTAACCCCCCCACCACCCCAGAAACACACACACACACACACACACACACACACACACACACACACACACACACACACACACACACACACACACACACACACACACACACACACACACACACACACACACACACACACGACAAATTGGAATCAGATGAGACATGCATGATGACGTTCAGCCCCACACCCTCCTCCCCCTGTTATCTGTCATTTATGCTTGGATGCATGTGGTACTGTGGACAGGTGTGTGTGTGTGTGTGTGTGTGTGTGTGTGTGTGTGTGTGTGTGTGGTGTGTGTGTGTGTGTGTGTGTGTTGTGTGTTGTGTGTTGTGTGTGTTTGTTGTTGTGTATAACACAATGCGGATGTACAACGCGGGGAAAGAGGAGGTGAGATAATTGATTTACAAGTGTGCATGAGCCCAGACTAATAGGCAGGGGTTATTATAATGATGTGTGTCTGTAATTACAGAATGAAATAGAGAGAGCTGGAGAAAGAGGTAGAGAGGGAGGGAGGGAGGGAGTGAGAGAGGAGCAGGGGGGAGATAAAGAGCAGAGGTTGGGTTTTAATAACTATTCCCTAAGGGAGGCCCACGGGAATAGCTGTGAGTGAATGTATGAGTGTGTGTGTGCGTGTGCGTGTGCGTGTATGTCCTTGTGTGTGTCTGTGTACTGGTGCTTGCATGTCTCTGTGCCTGTGTGTCTATGTGAGTGCTGTTCTTTGTAGGCATCCTGGTACATGTCCATCGTCTGTGTGTGTGTGAGTGTATGCCTGTGCCATCGTGTTTGTGCGTGTTTGTGTTTGTGTGTGTTTCTTTCTGTCTGTGTGTGATTGTGTGCTCTTGTTGTGCATGTATGCATGGATAAATACTGGATTAAGCAAATGAAGCTAAGACAGCAACAGGCTTTGAGCGCTGACTGCTGAGAAATCACACGAGAGACCCCCAGCCTCCACAAAACATCACAGCCCCTTCAGGGACACCAATTTCCGTCTTTCTAGACTACCAATTACAGGAATCCAATATCCTCAGCAAAAATGTGGATGACTGTGTTTGGGTAAATGCGGATTATCCCTTATTGTTTGCCTATAAACACAAACACGCACTTACACATCCACACGTACACAATCTCCTTTGAGGCGTGAAGCAGATGGGAGGCACATGTAAGGAAACCCAAAGCCCCTTGTTTCCTGGAATAGTCCAACACACTGAATGATGTATACCGCGGACTGCGTCTGTTTGACGAATCAATCACACCTCTCATTGGAATGTGTTGTTTGTGAACACTTTGACACATTTCTCGACACATTCTGAACCGCTTTTGTTTGCCTCCGGCATGAGGAAATGAGCACCGATTGTTGCTCCATTTTGTGAATGGTTCACAGATATATATACTTATTATATATACATTTACATGTCGTGTTATATCTAATTCATTCACACCTTTTTTATTATCGAGGGCAGCGTAGCTAGGCTCACATGCACACACCACCTTCCCTTGTTTCCAAATCATCATACCAATTGTTTTGCATGGTGTTCATATGATGGCTGCCAAGCAACTATCTATTGTAGTACACTTTTGATGCCGTGTCCAAATCTAATTAAGTTCCCATTCACAGCCTTTTGCAACCAACTATGTGCATTCAAATATTGATACTTGGGGCACAGATGCTAGGACATTATTAAAACATGCAGCCTCTTTACAGTATTTAAAAAGCAACTAGAAAACCAGCGTGCGCTTTGAGTCAAGCCTGCATTATTTATATATAGTCCTTTATCCCAATTAATTTCCTAAAGGGCTTTAAACGAGGAAGGAAGATGCATATAGAACATGGAAAACCTGCATGAATGTGCCGAAAGGCATAGGCCTACAAATGAAGAATGAATTGATCAAGAACAAGGCCAAAACAGCAATAAAGAACGACACTAGACGAAGGTGAGTCCTTCCGTGGTAATGAGTGTGGAACCATAAAAAGCAACAGACAGCATCGAAAGACGAGGATCCCGTCCTCTCTGTCTGGCTACGCTGAAAAGTGTCTCCCTTTAAGTATTACCTGGGAGAAACGTGATTGGCCGAGGACAGGGGGAATTGCAGAAGATGGGCATTTACGAACATGGCGCATTGGTTCCCCCGAGAGACGAGAAGTGGTGGAGAGAGTGACAGATACCGGTTTATTCACCTTGGAGGAGCGCTGACATTGGACCACTGCTCTAACTGTACTATCAGGACTGCATGACTGGCATCTCATAACAATAAAGAGAAAATAAGAGACTACTATTCCACCTCCTTGGGAGAGATGCATGATGCTTACAAATTGTAGTGAGCCTTTCTGTCGCCCTTCAGGGACGACCATGGAAGAGCTTTTACGCCGAGTGTACTAATTGTTTGTGGTTTGTGTGCGGTTCTGGTAAAGTGATGGACAACAGAAATACGGGATTGACCTCCAACAATGTCATTAAGGGTTTGTGCATTAAGCATCAGATAATTATGCTCCATCATCATCATCCAATGCTCCAGCAATCACGCGTAATTGTTTTGCTTCTATGCTAATTGGTAGTGTTATGGCGACAGTGCAGCTGAATGTAGTGTGTATTGCAGTGTTTAGAGCTTGTTGTCCATCACTTGTCATTCATTGTTTAATGTGTAGTATGTCTTACATTTACATTTACATTTAGCAGGCGCTTCAATCCAAAGCAATTTACAATTTACAACAAGTACATTTGTCATAAGAAAGAAAACAACAGGTTAACCCATTCCCTGTATACAACAAAGATAGCTAGGATAAATTGCTGCACAACCAAGTACTATAACTAATACGACGTACAATAAGTGCGTACATTAAGTGCCAGGACGTACAACATACAATAAGTAGAAAGGGTGGGACAGGGAGGCTGTGCAGGGTCCAGGTGAACTCTGAACAGGCGAGTCTTTTGCGGAGGTTGATGAGCGACCCCTGCGGTCCTGACATGGGCAGGAAGCTCATTCCCCCACTGCGGTGCCAAAACAGAGAAGAGCTCTTACTTTGATGATCGACTCTTGCATGCTCTTGGCGATGGCGGTATCAGAGGTCCAACTGAAGTAGTTGAGCGGAGTGCTCGAGCCGGGGGTGTGTGTGGTTTGACCAACGCTTGGAGTTAGGAAGGGGCAGCTCCATTGACCGCCTTGCATGCCAGTACCATCTTGAGTCTGATACAAGCCTTGTCTTGGGTCTATTATTTAGATGATTGTGTTTGTTCTCAGGTACAACATTGACAACCTATACTCAGACTGACACACTCAGTGGTCCGATCGATTGATTTGGTGCATCAAGATGTCAATCAGCCTAAATATCAATGCTGGAAATCCATTCAAAAGCCCTCAGAGGCAAAGCTTTTTTCTTTGGGTCCTTTTTTTGTTCAGAGTGACTCTCTGTTCATCGACATGGCCGCTCTCTGAGGACCCAGGAGAAAGAAGGGACGTGCTGTTCGCCTGGTGACCCATGTGACCTCCCCCCCCCCCCCCCCTCAGGGTTCCCCCCCCTCAGGGTATTTGCGGTGCTGCTCGGCTGCTCGGCGTTCCACGGGGGTCGGGAGGGGGGATGGGGGGGTCGGAGGTCAGCGATGCAGAGAGCCAGAGGGATTCATCCCTCCTGCTGAGCGAACAAGATGGAATTTACATTGTGGTCCCGCGGGTCAAGGGCCAGAGTTAGGGGCAGGCCTCACATGTACACAGACACGCATAAAGAGACGTGTGCGTACACACACACACACACACACACACACAAAATGACCAGTGTAACAGGCAACCATGCACAAATACACAGAAAAGTGCCCACATACACCTACACAGGCTTTTACACACACACAAAACACAGCACAGTGCCCACACACACCACACACAGGCTTTACACACACACACACACACACACACACACACACACACACTGCATTCCCTCTATTTTTCGCTCTCTCTCCTTATCTATTTTTCACCCACTCTATTCCTCTTATGCTGACATATTTTCATCCATGAGGCTTCCCTCCCCTCAGCCTACCGTCCTCTCCAAGCCCCCCTCCAACCCCCCCCCCCCCACCATCCCTTTTACCTCACACTATTCCTCTACTAGTCTATCCTTTCCTGTGATATCGAAGTGGAAATGATGGACACCCAATCTATATGGTAATTGTATACAGGTGTGCCATACCAAGCTAAGCTACAGCAGGGAAAACCAACCACCGTCCATTCACAAAAATGGGAGCCTTTATCAGAGGCTTCCCACTGTCCCGCAAATATGGGAGGAATAGCCGGCCCGTTGTTTGCCTGTGATATATTCACAACGGTCTGAAGGGCTGCTTCTTCTGACAGCGTTCACAGAGTCCGTCGTATTTGTTAATCATCCCTTCTGTCAAATTTTGCACCTGGATGTGTTTCACTTTGAATTTCATTTATTGTGTGTGTGTGCGCGCGAGAGAGTGAGATGTGTGTGTGTGTGTGTGTGTGTGTGTGTGTGTGTGTGTGTGTGTGTGTGTTGTGATGTGTTGTGTGTGTGTGTGTGTGTGTGTGTGTGTGTGTGTGTGTGTGTGTGTGTGTGTGACTCTTTTCCGATTTAAAAAGCGTGCGGGGCCAAGATAATCTGGACTGGAAAGCAAATAGGAGAAAAATGATCATTTACGAAAACAAAACCCATCCCTTTGTGGGGAAAAAAAGTGTTTCCCCGTTCCCCAGAGATTACCCCATTTTGGGCAAATGGAAGCCATTTATCGGCCATCGCTTATCTGCACAAACGCTCTGGATTTGTGCGTTTTTGTGGGGCTTTAGTTAGCTCTCTTCTCGCAGCGCTTTCTGTGCGGTCGGCGTGTGCCAGGCGCGCATTCGGCAGTTCATTAGCATGGCTGGTGGTGGCGGGCGGTGTGTGAATCCCTTAGCTAATTCAACAGAGTATTACTGTTTAATAGCTTATCGATTGTCCCCGGGCAGGGACATTGGTCAACGCGGTGCCGAGCCCTGACGGCCAGAAGGCACACACACACATACACACACAGACTCAGTAGCTCGCAGACTACAGCGCTATGCCACTTCTCAGAGGGAGAAGACTGACTGGAGGGAGGGGGGGGGGCGAACACTTAAATACTAATGATCTCTCTTATTCCTTTCCCATTTCAGATGGACTTTCTTCAATGCGTCACAGGGAGGAAGGGCCTGGACTAACATGCAAAACGGGATTCATGGAAAGGATTTCTAACATAAAAGCAGTTGAGTTGAGAGCAACACAGCTCTCTTAAGTGCTTTGCTAGACATATTTAGACTTTGATTGCACCCCCCCCTCAGACATTTAAAAAGAACTGACATGACAATTTAATGGGACATCACACAGACTCTTTCACTCGCCTTCTGACTGTTAAAATATACATATGGTGCATTGAATTACTTTTAAGAGACATCTTGAGTGAAAGTCTCTCAAATCCATTACTCGGCCTGACAATACTTCCCATTAGTTTGTTCAATCTCTGCTTACTGTTCCTAATAGGGATCAACTATTGATCCGTTTCATTTAGTAATTATAGAAATTGACTTCAGTATTCCCTATGTACGGTATTTGTGGCCGACTCATAAATGCTGTAGTAGTAGTAGCTGGATTATCTATATATGACGAAGTGGATTCATGTATCATTCATTTGACCATGTATTAATGGAACATTAAAATATGCATTTGAATGCGAAATGACTTCGTGAAACAAAGTAGTGTCGCAGTTTATCTTCTGTCGTGTGTTTTATATCCGTTCAACAACCAGGCTCTACAGAGATAACAGATGGGAATGAACTAGGAGGAGATAACAGCCATAGACAGAAGCTCAGGTGTGAACCTGTGAAGGCTGCTTCCTGCAGGACTCTGCATGGCATTAACCTCGATAAAGGCAACATGAGAGAGGCAAGCATAGCCTAGTACAGTGTGGAGGAGAGCGGAGCCACTGGGGGGAAGACAGACGGATAGGCTGACGGATGGATAGACAGATGAACGGACGAACAGACAGGCTGACAAGACGGATATTTAGACATGGATCTAGACAGACGGACATCCACCCCCACGCTGACTGACGTCATGGAGGGATGGATGCGCCGACAGACAGACAGACATGCTCACAAACGCTCCAACACACACACAAATATACATGCACCCTGCAGAGAGAGAGAGAGAGAGAAAGAGAGAGAAGAGAGAGAGAGAAGAAAGAAAGAAAGAAAGAAAGAAAGAAAGAAAGAAAGAAAGAAAGAAAGAAAGAAAGAAAGAAAGAAAGAAAGAAAGAAAGAAAGAAAGAAAGAAAGAAAGAAAGAAAGAAAGAAAGAAAGAAAGAAAGAGAGAGAGAGAGAGAGAGAGAGAGAGAGAGAGAGAGAGAGAGAGAGAGAGAGAGAGAGAGAGAGAGAGAGAGAGAGAGAGAGAGAGAGAGAGAGAGAGAGAGAGAGAGAGAGAGAGAGAGAGAGAGAGAGAGAGAGAGAGAGAAAGAGAGAGAGAGAGAGAGAGAGAGAGAGAACCCCGACTCCACCCCTGCCCAGGGCCAAGCCCCATCTAGCACAGACTCACGTAGTGCTGCTGGGCTGATGGCCACTTCTTTATGACTACAGGACTGTTGATCCAGACCCCAGCCCCGCTCCGGCGCTTTATTGGACTGTGGCGCCCAAACGAAACAAATAAAAAATAAATGTGAGAGTCAGATAAAGCCTGGCACTGGGAGCCTTCAGGGGGTGCGAGGGGTTTAGGGGGGCACTTCAGAAGGATCAGAGAGTTTGGCGGCTTTTAATCTGCAAGGCTGGCCTCGGAGGGCTGGGGACTGGGTGTTTGAGTAGAAAACAGCTGGTGCCACGGCGCTGATATGACTTTGGTGGAGGTGAGGCGCGTTATCTTTTTCTTCCGCACTTCATATTGAGTCGCTTGCTGTCACAGCTATAGAGGCTGTGTAAACAGTGTCTCTGCGAGGAGAGGCTGTGGTCGTTTGTGCCCTGAATCATATCATGAAAACATAAGATTTCATCGATACAAATATGTATAAGAAGATTTACCTAAAACCAGAGCGTAGATGCCACTCACATTTTGTTTTAGCAGACTTCATCTGTTGAAAGGGCAGAGCGGGGCAAATATGTTGCAACCGGTAATTACATTTTTTTCTTCTGTTGTTTCCATGGCAACAGGTCATTTTGCCGAAGGATAGGTTGAATGAAGAAGTCTACATAAAGTATTAATTTCTTCCCTTCTATTAACTTTTGTTTTGAGCACTCTCTCCGTCTCTCTCTCCAGATACCCCTCTCACTCTCCCAAGTCTCCCTCTTGCTCCCTCTCCCATTAAGTGCTGTGCAAGTTTAGTGTATCTCTGTCAAATCTCTCTCTCTCTCTCTCTCTCTCTCTCTCCCTCACCCCCTCACCCCTCTCTCTTTCTTCGTCTAAATAGAGCAGATGGTAGCAGAGGGAGACCTGGCCTTGATCTCCAACATGTCAAGTCATCTCCTCTCCGCATTCAGATAACAAGCTCAAGGATGAAATCTCACCGGGGCATCGCTACGTTTCACATGCTGTCGGAGTGCCCGGGAGTCGGATGCCTCACCCCTTAATCGCTGAATAACAGAAGCCTTGTGGAAAATGAAGCGATCAATAAGGAGCTGGAAGCCTAGTCCTGTTGTTTTGGCCTTCCTAAGGGGGCTTATCAACCAACCGTCGTCATCTCGGGTCACTTCGGACACCATGGGTATCGAGTGGATGTAGTTCCTTCATGTCTTCGGACAGTGAGCCCTGAGGGAGCTGGGGGGTTTGGCTGGAGACAAAAGATGCAAAACGATGGACCTTTTCTCTTGTTCATAACACCCGAGCATGACGATATACCAGATGGAGCCAGGGGTAGAGAGACCCTCCAGGATTTTGCGATGTTGCGGTTTGCAACTTCAACGCAACATCAACCAATCACTGCGAATTGTGGGTCGCAATTTTAACCAACCACCGCAACTTTCCCACAAATTTCAAATATCAGAGGTGTCGTCTTGAGCTGACATCGACAAACTACCCTCTGCCTTACTCCGTGTTTACTACTTCAAGCGATTCAAGCATTCATGCAGCGCGTGCGCGTCCAACGTTTCACAATTGCCGACCACAATAACCGCGAAAGATCGCGAAAAGCAGTTTGCTGGTATTCTACATGAAAGCGGGGGAAAATTATTTGGCACTGCATGCAACATTGTCGTGGAACATAAGCGGAAATCTTCCATTTATAAGCAGGTTGCCACCGCGAAACATAGCTACAGAACTGCAAAACTGCAGGCAGGACGTCAGACGACGAGGCAGATCACTATGAAACAGGCTGTGGCATCCAAGTCAACTGCCAGCACCATTTCTGAGTGTTTTTGTTCTTTAAATTAATGTTTTTTTCAGTAATAAGTTAATATTTAACAAATTACTCAGGGAAAATGGCGTCATAACTTAATATTTAACACCAGGAAAATCGCAACTTTTATCGCAACTTTCACTTCCTCTCGCACACATAAACGCAACAAAAACATAAAAAACCCTGCAACTTTCATCGCAACTTTTTGGAAAAGCTCACACAACAGACATTTTAAGCCACAACAAACTCAAAAAAGGCCCGTGGAGGGACTGTGTAGAGAGACATCGGGAGAAAGAGATTTTTAGGGGCGGCATGTGGCTCAGGAGGTAGAGCGGTTTGGTTGCGGGAAGGTTGCTAGTTTGATCCCCGGATCCTCCTCCTTCTAGAGCAGGGGTCTCAAACTCAACTTACCTGGGGGCCGCTGGAGGTAGAGTCTGGGTCAGGCTGGGGTCACATCAAGTATTCCAAAAAAAAAAAGTAGCACAACGGACCCAATCTAAGTTAATGATCGGGCTATATTGAGATCACGTTGGCTATGTAATCGCTGACAACAGGGGATATTTCATAGTGGTTGGTGGAATCTGTGACATTTTTAGCGTTCCTTGAAGTTTGACGGGACTCAGGACACGCAACTCAAAATTGGGACTGGCCCGGAAAAAACCGGGACATCTGGTCACCCTATCACAAGTGATAAAAAAGCATGGCAAGCGACTCAGCAAATATGTGCATTTGACAACACTAAACTTTGTTGTCAAGTAGGGGGCCACAAAATATCATCCCGAGGGCCTCAATTGGCCCCCGGGCCGCGAGTTTGAGACCCCTGTTCTAGAGTGTCGAGGAGTCTCTGAGCAAGGCACCCGTCGCCTTGCATGGTTTAAACCTCCGTCGATGTGTGAATGTGTGCATGGTTGGGTGAATGTTAGGCAATATTGAAAAACGCTTCGAGTGGCCATTGGTTAGAAGAGCTCTATATAAATGCAGTTCATTTCCCATTTAGATGTCTGAATAAGGGTAGCTCAACACAAATTGTTTCGTGAGCTTTAAACAAGCATGAGGTGCCGGCGGGATATTGGCTAGCGCTGGGTGACCGACCTGCGGTTGGCTGCTTGCTCGCGCTGGCCCCAGTGACCGCAGCCTGGCTGCAGAGCCCGGCAGCCAGTGTGGAGGAGGCCAGCTGCTCATCGGCACCAGGCCTCCTCTGTGCTGGTCTTTACTTCTTGTTTTTACGAGGAATATATTCATAAAACAACTCATTGTCATGGTGGAATGAGCACGGCAAATTAATGCTGGAGCAACACCGCAGATTTAACATACCTTGGCTTTGATTTTCCAAACACAATGAACGTTAAATGTACGATTTTTCTCCTGGCTGTGCAGAAAGGCATTGTTTGTTTGTCTCATTGTCAGTTTGAGACGAGGTGGGAGGCTGGAGATGCAGATTTTCCAGACTCTTACCTACTCCACCCATGAAAACTGTTAGAATAGGGAATAGGGATAAACAGTAAATGGTGAATCCTTTGTAGTTTCTCTCCCCACCTGTCGTTGCCATTCCCTTTCTTCTTCGTGTGTATGTGTCTGGTTGTATTGTCACTGCAGCAATCAGAAAGACAAACCGGGGAACGCTCACTCGCTCTTCATCCACCTCCTCTCTCTTCCCCCCTCTCATGTCTTCTATCGCGTGTGTTGACATTGGCGGGTAAACATTAAGCAAAATTAAGCAAACAACGGATGAGTTGCTGAGATTGCAGGAGGGGGTAATGTGTGGCTTCTATCAAGGAGAACGGGGGAGGGGGGGCTGTGTCTGCGTTTGAAAACTTGCCATGCGGCCTCGATTGCATAAAATAACCTTTGTTCACGCTGGAAGCCTCATCCACAACAACATGTCTTTAATCTGCGTCGTAGCGCCATAGCGTCTCTGCCACAATCAAAACCTTATCTCCTTCAAAGGAATAAAACACATCCTACTTAATGTCAACACCCCGGTCACAACCCTTTCACCTCCTATACTGAAATGAAAACTAGCGTCAACCTGAACTGCTGTCGCGCAGGAAAGCGTTGAGGCATATAAAAACGACAAATATGATTTTCTCCGTCTCCATCCGCAGAAATCCATTTTCATTTCCGAGTCCCGGTCATAGCTTTTCTCACTTCCTCCTTCTCCTCCCTGCTACGCAGAGATAATTATTCTGAGCATAGTATAAGCAAGGCTCCCAGCTGCTTCCAGCTGTTTGGTCGTGTGCTTCTACCCCTCAACACAGTGGGAATTTGGTTACGTATAATTATTATCACAGACGTGCGTGTGTGTGTATGGGGGGGGAGTTCATGTGCGTATGCAAATGGGCCTGCGTGGAAGAGAAGGAGTTTTGTGTGTTTGTGTTTTTCAGTGTTTGTGTGTATGTTTGTGTGTGTGTTTTTCAGAGTGTGTGTGTGTGTGTGTGTGTGTGTGTGTGTTTTTCAGAGTGTGTGTGTGTGTGTGTGTGTGTGTGTGTGTGTGTGTGTGTGTGTGTGTGTGTGTGTGTGTGTGTGTGTGTGTGTTGTGTGTGTGTGTTGTGTGTGTGTGTTGTGTGTTGTGTGTGCCTGACCCCTTCCCATATTCCAAACTAAAAAGCACCAAGCCAACTCTGGAGAGAGATAAACTGTACCACATTTGCAGTGAAAGGAAGGGGTGGTTGTGGTTGTACAGAGAGATGAAGGAGCAGTTCTCCTTCTGGCACCGTTCATTACCTCATTCATTCTGCATCCATTTCATATTGACGTCACAAGGGTTCACGTGCCTCATGAACCACTGAAAGGGTTATAGAGGATGGCGATAGGACGAGGAACCCAAGTAAAGGGGCGGAGTTATATCACATGGATTTTCTACCGAGGAGCAACTGAACTCACGCAAGTAGACAAAGCTTTCCGAGGGTGATTTCATTTGTACAGTGTCTACAAGGTGTTGGAACACTTTCTTGTTGTCTACCAACGCCAACCGAGTTGTGTTAGCCATTAATTGCCAATTACACTTAGAGAGCCGCTATCCAGCACCATGATTGTTCAGAACCAATATGAGGCGAGAGAAATGCCCTGTTGGCCCGGACCTGAGCTCGTCTGCCGTCAGACTGCAGTAATCCAAAGTCTGATCCGTGAGACCTAGAGGAGGCATACGCAGGTGGAATAAGATGGCAGAGTAGTCTAATGAGGGTGTCAAACTCCCAGTGTTCAATCCCCAATGTCCGCAGTCCAGCTGTAAAACACCCTAACTTCTGCTTACCCCTTTGTGACATAAATTAAAACCAATACATTTTAGGAATAAAACATTGGGTAAATGACTTAATAATAGCAGTCCTGAGGGGATTACAGTTTAGGAACAGACAATCAAAGCAACAGCCTTAATGGAGTCTAAAAAGTAATTAGTGAGTCCCAACACTAAGAAGTAACAACAAGACTTAACAGAGAGGCGTAAATAGGCAATATCTTTGAGCACAGGTAAGATCTGTATTCAATTATGAAGTATTTCATAATTATGATTACACTTCAATATTGCAGGCAAAAGATAAATTCATCAACTTTCAGATAAATCCAGTACCTAAATATCGAAATGAATGTTCAATGAAACAAGCCAATGTCACTTTTTTTTAAATCGCAAGATTTGATACGGTTTACTTGATAAAGTGTGTTTTTTAAAATATAACAGACGCGGCCTGGCTGCCTTTAACGAGCCTCACGTTGGGCAAGAGGTAGCTTTATCCTCTGGTCCCTGCTGGGCTGGCGGTCACCCCATTTAGCTTTGATGATTTAGAAAACAGCCAGAACCCCGGGAGCCTGAGGTTAAGGACTGCACTTCTAGCTAAGGATTTGCACCCTCAACCTCCTCCCTTCCCTCCCTATGCCTTTCTCATCTCCCTGAAGGACACCATGTGTTTTTTCCTCGGATGTTAAGATTGCACTTAAAAATAGTGGTGGAAGAAATAAAGTTTATGCAAAAAAACAAAAACAACACTCCAAACCAATTTCCATTTCGGTCTGAGCTGCTGTCCCAGGGGGCTATGCTGGGCTGGCCATGCTCTATTTACAGCCTCCAAGCGGAGGCTCCCCCCCCCGGCCCCCCACAGAGGTGTTCTCAATGAGCCTGAGGCAGATTTAGATGGTAGGGTCTCCGTCTCACTTCTCTCCCCTATTCTGTTTTCTCTTTTAAATTCAGCCATGTCGGGTCCTCATCTGTCCTCCTTCTATTCAATGAATCTGAGAGTATAGGTGAATAGACCTGGACCCCCTCTAGAAACACACACACACACACACACACACACACACACACACACACACACACACACACACACACACACACACACACACACACACACACACACACACACACACACACACACACACACACACACACACACACCTGTAGGCATGGATGCAGTGTTCATATTTAAAAAGATAACCGCAGCCCTCAGCTCCCTCTAGTTTACCATTTCGCCCACTGAATGAAGCACTCTCCTGCACTAGCTGCTGAATACGTTTTCAGTTGGGGTCTTCAGTCAAGGCTATATTTTTAGGTTCCATGTTTGGACAACCAGTGCAGGCCATTAGTCTGGAGCACCGTTGAACCTATTCTGTTGTGTTGCGCACTGATATATTATGGGCTCTATTAGACCAATTGATCCCCTGTTCACACTGCTCTTTATGAGCATTCAATCACATACGCCGCCATCGCTCAATCACCTTGAGCTTTGGTGAATTCAATTTTATCGGATCTATTTCGATGGCCGATGTTTGACAAAGAACAACCGGGGCATTTGCAAAGGATTCAACTGAAAAACTTAACAAACGAACCAAACACAATTACATCTTTGACACTGTGAGATCAAATATGAATGGTATAAATAAAAGTAAACTTAAATTGATTGGGATTCTAGTTAACAAATGTATCTATTTATTTTGAGAATCCAAACAGTTTTTCTACGCACAACTGCGAGTCATCCTTGACACAGGTGTTCGAAAAGAAAAAAAGCTTCCCAAATGCCATCTGTAAGACGTCTCTCCGAGCAGACGCAGCTAATAATGAAGCCATGTCATTATGGAAGAGGAAAATAATATTACTCTGTTTGAATAGCTGAATGATAGTACCGTAGAAATGGGTTAACAAAGACACAAGGTTGAATGTGTTAAGGCTTTTCTAGCTGGATATATGCTCGTTCATAGACCAAGCTTCCGTCAAGGTGAACATGGACTGAAAACTTCCCTGGTTCAAGTTTTATACTATTAAGGTATAGTACTATTAGAATCAAAAGCTGCCATTGTCCTCCACCGGCTGAACCATACGCTCCTTATTGCCCTGCATCCAAATTCTATTAGGTTGAAAAGGTGCTTCCAAAATGACTAAATAGTCAATAATGCGCCACCATTCAGGGTGACTCACTCTCGCCGGTCCCCTGTAGCAGAACCCGGCTGAACGGCTGGGGCTGTAACCGTCCCATCAGGCTAATGCGATTAGCCTCCCCGCCACCTCCACCAGTGCGCTCTATGGAAACAGTCTTAGCTGTCCCCACCACCAGCATCAGACAGCCCACACCCAAGGGGGAGGGAGGGAGGAGATGGAGGAGAGGGGGGGGAGGGTAGGGAGAAGGATGAGGGTCGTCCAGTGATTCATTTTGAAGACAACACGGTACTGCAAATCAACCGGAGCCAAGTAAACACATTTACGTCTTCCTTACATAACGACCCCCCCCCCCCCCCTGCCTCCCCAACATCCCCGTGCCCCCACATACAAAGAGTGAGAGGAGAGAGGTGGAATATGACTGCGGCCGTTTATTTCATCCTCTTCGCCCTTCGCAGCTGTTGATTGATGAGGAGGGTCTGCTGTTGTGGTCCCGGTGGGACCCTATAGTGTGTGTGTGTGTGTGTGTGTGTGTGTGTGTGTGTGTGTGTGTGTGTGTGTGTGTGTGTGTGTGTGTGTGTGTGTGTGTGTGTGTGTGTGTGTGTGTGTGTGTGTGTGATAGTTTTGTTGCCAGCTGTGTACGTCTCTAGTTTTGTTCCATGCCAGCTTTTCAGACCAGACTGACGGCCCCAAATGTAGATGGATTGGGGCCACAATGGCGTTATAAATAATCTTAGCACCTACGCATAAACACACACAGACACACATACAAGCAAATCGCTACACATACATAAACAGGTTAACATCCAGGCATGGCCACATTGACACACCCTAACACTGTGCCCCACACAGCCACATGTGTTACCATACAATCACACACACACACACACACACACACACACACACACACGACACACACACACACACATCACACACATCACACACACACACATCACACACACACACACACACACAACACACACACACACACACACACACACACACAGAAAGATGTGTACATGCTAATACAGATTTATAAAATCACATGAGCACCACCTCCGACCATTGAATAGCTACATGCTTACAATGACAATAGCAAGTGTACACACACACACACACACACACACACACACACACACACACACACACACACACACACACACACACACACACACACACACACACACACACACACACACACACACACACACACACACACACACACACACACACACGTTGAAGCTGTCCCCACTCCCTGTACAGCATCAGAACCCCTCTGGAGGATATTAGCACAGCATGTATTGGCCGGCTGGGACCAAGCTTAGTGCAATACAGCACTGCTTTGTAGGACGGAGGCGGGCTGACGGACGACTTGGCCATAGAGAGGTGCCAGTCAAATGTAAATCTGCTGTTAACACCTGCTGTCACCACTCAGTCTTTGGGCTGAAGAAGAGCAATGTTTCAATCCCAACCCAATGAACCCACGGTGGGCTGCACACAGCCCCCAGTCCACTTGTTGATCCTCACTGCCCCCTATTGACAATGCATGGAACTGCATGGCATGACGGACCACTTCCAGGTATTTTTTGGGGTACTGATTTGGTGTGGGTTGTGACTCATTTTGAACACAGAAAGTGCATGCGTTATGAAACTCAAATTAACTTATTATATAACATCTATAACATAAATGCAGTTCACCTCATGCATGTGTGCGTGTCATGCAGTGAAAATTCACTAATTACAGTCACTATTAACAAGCATGATCGATCATTATCACTTGAGAAACAAGTGTAAGGACAGAACAGGGACACTCATACTAAATGGCACACACACACACACACACACACACACACACACACACACACACACACACACACACACACACACACACACACACACACACACACACACACACACACACACACACGTTGCAAACCCTGACATTTCTCCTCATAAAAAGGTGAAGCATGACATTTCGTGCCCTATCTCCAAACACTACCCCCTCTGTTTCCCTTCCTTAGCTCATTACCGCTGATTGCTTATTAACAAGGGCAGCCTTTCTCCACCTTTCCATGACGGGTTACGTCACCCGAGATTGCACCGTTGTTTATAGCCTGCTTGCTACACCTTTGTTTCTTTGTACCCCGCCCAGACGGTTGCTGTGGTGTCACAGCTCAACAGCATGAGTCACACATGGTCAGTCATGCAGGAAGAGACATTCATAGGGTTCTGCTGTTGGTTCGCTGGATATGATTTATTCAAACTTAAATAAACACTATATAAAAAATACTTTGCGATAATTTTTTTTTTTTTGTTATTTTGGCCAAGTGAAATCGCCTCAAATACAGTAAGTGATAGTTTATTCTGATTTCATTCTATAAACCTGCACTTTTGACATGTCTGTTGGAGAAATGGTAAAGTAGGCCTAGGCAGTGGAGCTACAGCGGGGATAATGGTTCATGTAATGGAGGGATTTGATTGGCTTGTGTATCTGAACGGTTTGAACGGTTTAATTAGCTTGTGTATTCAAGCGATTGCATTGGCTCATGTTTTCGAGCGATTTGATTGGGTCGTGTGTTCGAGCGATTTGATTGGCTCGTGTGTTCGAGCGACTAATGTAGAAACTCGTGCTGCAATGTAAGCTGCTGCTGATTGCAGGACTTTTTTTTCATTTCTAAATGCACTTCTATCACACTCTTTACAATTAAACCCTAGTACTTATTTAGATAATTTTAATTCTGGCCTTTACTTGGGCAGCACCACCATATCTGTGTGTTATGACAAACATGTCCCGTGGAAGGTCAGCCCCATGGTCGTTCTACCGCAGGTTACGCCCCTTAGGGATAAAGTCAAAACATGGTGGTAGCAATTACTGGCTCATCAATTTAATCAGATAGTCTTCAGTCAGCAGAGGAGCCGACATCAGGTTTTTGTTGTGGAGAAAATAATGGAAAATAAATTGGTTGAGCCCAAACCTTGCAGCTAGTAAATCCTATAACAAACACTGGAATTGGCAGTGAGATGCTAGCATGTAGGCCTAGGCTACTTCACAGTGAAAATAGCTTGATCTCATTTGTTTATCACTCAGTCACAGTTAAGGCAAATATTAACGTCTTCACACGTGAAGCACGTAATAATTAATGGCTGCGTTGTCATCCTTCACGCTGGGAAGGCCAACAACTAGCCTAGATGACACTGAAATTACCATCTTGTCTAGTCATGTTAAGCTTACAGAGACAGTGACTCATCATCACGTATTTTTGTTGTTCGCAAAGTAAGTGGAACATAGAAAAGCAGGGGATAGTGCTTTGGGGAAATTATGCACCAACACGTTTCATTCATCATGCTGACACAGAAACAGCAGCTGTATTCTGTGTACCAAAGAAACAGCGTTTACAGTAGGCTGAGTATCACCACAACACAAGTACTATTATTATTGTTATTGTCAGGAGGACATGATGATGACAGTAATAATATAACCGTCGCAGAGGCGTCACATACATCTTTGGCACGACTCACCGACCAAACAACATTCGAAACAAGACGGGACGGCGCGAGATGAAGTAACACCGAAACATTAGATTATATGTCGGGGAAAGAAATCGATGATTGTGTTTCCATCTCTCTGTGGAGAATTACCTTCGTCTCCCGTCACGGTGTTCAGAAAAGCTGCGGTGCCCCAAAGAGTGCTTGGATGTACGACGTGCCAGATAAAGATGAGGGGAGGAAGGAAGAGAGAGGCAGAGAGCGCGTCTGACCTTTAGGTGGGAGACTGCGGACCCCTCGGCGCGGAGACATTGATCCAACGGTATCGCTTTGTGGAATCTATCAATAGCTCCGGCTCAACGACCTGTCACTCAGAGTTACTTTTTATTTATTTGTTTACTTTGCCAGTTAGTCTCCTTCCACGCGTAGATTATCCCATCGGTATTATATTTTCTTTTTAAAAGAGGCGCACCAACAGTTTTTGGTTGAGGTTTACAGTCCCGTGTCAGGGTCATCGTCATCATCGTAGGCGTCATCGTGGGACAGACACAGGTGTCGCTCATAACATTAATTACGTCTGCTGCTTTACGTGATAGTGGATTTATCTTCATGTCTATCTAATATCTGTAACCTAACATAAAAGTACCAGACCCATAAAAAGTTTGAAGAGCGACACTGGTTTTTGACACCTCTGTGAAATGGGTTATGAGTTGTGGCAACAGCAAGCGAATCCTTCGCTCTTGACATCGACTTCATCAAGGGGAATGAATGATATATCGATTCAGAAAGCTTCACACAATGCAACCCAGGGATATCTATTTTAGAGCCTGCAATGAAAAAAAAGACCGATTTGAGGAGACTGATCCCGGTGTCACGACATAGGCCCAACTGACGTCATCAACAACAACAACAGGCCCTGTTTCCTTAGTGTTTTGAGCAATTGGTTGCTGTAGAGGAGACATATTATTGGGTAAAACAAATTGCTCTGACCTTTTATACATCAGCAAGCTCTTGTTTTTCCGCCACAAGAACCATGTGATCAATGAGTATTGAATTTTTGGGAATTAGACTTTCAACAAAAATAATATTTAGGCCTATTCTTTGTTTTCTGTTGTGTCTGTTACATCTGTCTTTCACAAATACAATATGTTTATGTATTGTTCAGTGCAGTATGTTGGTGCTCCGATATGTCCAAACAGATATGGAAAAGGTAAAGATAGCTAGGACAAAGCGCTTATCTGATCTAAAGGGTTCTGAAGATATCTTCTTGCTGCCGTTTGTTTTCGAAAACAGCGCCCTCAAGTGGCCATGAGAATGTTGTTAACTACCCAACATAGTCCTTTTCATTGTAGTTTTTGTACACATATAAATTAGATTTCTTCATAACTGTAGCACTATAATTTCCCCAGGTTGTTGTTAAACTCCAAGTCCAACACGTTTAACATGAAACACATAAGTTTGGCTTTGTGTTCAGTCTCCAAAGCCGAACCATAGGCCAACAAAAATGTCAACATTTGTCCAGCGCGCCGAAGCTTGTTCATCCTCAAATGTCACATTAACATTCTTTTGGAGTAGCAATTCCCCTGCAGCGGCCCGGTCAGATAAATCTCCTACCTCTGGAGAGACATTCAAACAGACGTTTGACTGATGGGGAGAGACCTCGCACTCCCTCCAAAGATATCTCTTAATAGTCCTTCACACGCTGTTATCAAATGGCGTTTTTCCCTTCTTAAATGAATGACTTGCATATAAAACTTCCCCCGACGTAGACATCAAAGAACTCCTCTCTCACATCAGACGGGTTCGAGTAATTCTAGGCAGCAGGCTGGATTGTCTGCGTTTTTACATTCAACTCGCCCGTCAGTGCTGTGATGTAATCGAGCCTTACGTCGAGATTGAAATATGTCTGGGATGTTATTGAAAAATGAAAGTTATCACTGTGATAAATGTGAGGTT
>OLKM01000922.1:193130-195630 GCA_900291075.1 Melanogrammus aeglefinus
TTGTTTATACGCGCGTGCAAACCCCATGAGCGCACACGCGGTAACACAAATCTATATGGTGACCCGCACACACACGTACACAAACGAACACACGCACACACACACACAACACAAACAGTGACATACAACATAAACACACACTTAATACACCATAACGGTTTTACAACACACCTAACACAAACAGTGAACACATAAAACACACACACTTATACACATACGGTTACACACACACTAACACAAACAGTGACCCATAAAACACACACTTACACACACATACGGTTACAACACACTAACACAAACAGTGACACATAAACACATAAACACACACTTATACACATACGGTTACACACACTAACACAAACAGTGACCCATAAACACACACTTACACACATACAGTTAAACACATAAACAGTGACAGATTCAGACACACGCTTACATACATAGAGCTCCACACAAATGGAGTGACACAAAGCCAAACACGGATACACACAACAAAAATGAACACAACAACAACAAACACACATTTATTTACCCTCCTCTACAATGACCGGAGGCCCTCTGAATAAAAAAAAGAAAGAAAAATAGAGCACTCTGGTTACGGGCAACCAACAATGGTGGCATTTAATATGGGTCGTCGTTACTAGGCAACCACAAACCTAGTGAACTGGTGTTGGATTACGGCTGGTTTTCATAATTAAGCCACGCTCCGCAATTAATTATTCATAACGGTTAATTAATTATGAAACCAGCCGTAATCCAACACCAGTTCACTAGGTTTGTGGTTGCCTAGTAACGACGACCCATATTAAATGCCACCATTGTTGGTTGCCCGTAACCAGAGTGCTCTATTTTTCTTTCTTTTTTTTATTCAGAGGGCCTCCGGTCATTGTAGAGGAGGGTAAATAAATGTGTGTTTGTTGTTGTTGTGTTCATTTTTGTTGTGTGTATCCGTGTTTGGCTTTGTGTCACTCCATTTGTGTGGAGCTCTATGTATGTAAGCGTGTGTCTGAATCTGTCACTGTTTATGTGTTTAACTGTATGTGTGTAAGTGTGTGTTTATGGGTCACTGTTTGTGTTAGTGTGTGTAACCGTATGTGTATAAGTGTGTGTTTATGTGTCACTGTTTGTGTTAGTGTGTGTAACCGTATGTGTGTAAGTGTGTGTTTATGGGTCACTGTTTGTGTTAGTGTGTGTAACCGTATGTGTATAAGTGTGTGTTTATGTGTCACTGTTTGTGTTAGTGTGTGTAACCGTATGGGTATAAGTGTGTGTTTATGTGTATGTCACTGTTTGTGTGTGTGTGTGTGTGCGTGTGTTCGTTTGTGTACGTGTGTGTGCGGGTCACCATATAGATTTGTGTTACCGCGTGTGCGCTCATGGGGTTTGCACGCGCGTATAAACAAAGAGTGAGAGAATACGCTCCAGAACTTAATAATAAATAACAACTATTGTGGCGGTGGTGGGTGTGTACCATGTGTTTGCACGTACTCTAGCTGCGGCCCCCGCGGCCCCATGGATGAAGCCTGCGTCCAGTGTGCCTGTGAGGTTGTGATCTCATAAGGTAAACAAGCCCTGCGGGTTAATAATGCAGTATTTTGGCTGGTGAAGCGATTGTGCTGCGGCCCGCTGGAGACCACTAATGGGACACGCCACAGGGAGCAACAGCAAAGAGCAGGGGCCCCGCGTGCGGCGGTACGCGGCGTGATGCTAACACGTCTATAGGGAGCCATCAGCACGCCGAGCGCGCTGCAGCAGGCCGTGGGCTTTGTCCACACCCGCACCGGGACGCCATCAGATAGTACACCCAGGGGTCCCGCTGATCAATGATTCATACCACAGTGGTTCTGTTTTTTGTTTTTTTTGAAAGGGGCCTTATCATGTTCATTGTTCTTGAGATGATCATGATCATGGTTTTTGCTTTTTGTTTTAATATCCTTCTCTCCTTATCTCTCTTTATCTCTTTTGTTTCTGTCGTTCACTCGCCTGTTGTTTATTATTGCAATTTTTTCTGTGGACTTTTTGCCAGGTCTTGCTCGATCTCAAGCCCCTCTCTCTCTCTCCCTTCTCTCTCTCTCTCTCTCTCTCTCTCTCTCTCTCTCTCTCTCTCTCTCTCTCTCTCTCTCTCTCTCTCTCTCTCTCTCTCTCTCTCTCTCTCTCTTCTCTCTCTCTCTCTCTGAACGATAGGCTCTCTTCCGATGCAGCCTACGCAGCAGACACTCGGCGCCAGCGCTAGGCAGAGAGAAACCACAGGATACAAAACACTGAACGGGATTCAGTGATGAAAATATATGAAGATACAAACATGTTTAATACCAGTAGAGATAGAGTGTGAATAAGAGTCGTAGTACTACATAGACACCACATGATGAGTAATTAAACCACACACAATACACATATACACTTAAGAACACATTACAAACGCGTATACACAAACACACACAACACCACACACACACACACACACACACACACACACACACACACACACACACACACACAC